>CAUYPK010070039.1:0-28075 GCA_963574355.1 Loris lydekkerianus
ACCTGCCATTCAATCCTGTAATTCCTCTACTGGGCATATACCCAGAAGACCAAAAATCACTTCATAATAAAGATATTTGTACCAGAATGTTTATTGTAGCCCTATTCACAATTGCTAAGTCATGGAAAAAGCCCAAATGCACATCTATCCATGAATGGATTAATAATTTGTGGTATATGTACACCATGGAATACTATGCAGCCTTAAAGAAAGATGGAGACTTTACCTCTTTCATGTTTACATGGATGGAGCTGGAACATATTCTTCTTAGTAAAGTATCTCAAGAATGGAAAAAAAAAGTACCCAGTGTACTCACCCCTACTATGAAACTAATTTAGGACTTCACATGAAGGCTATTACCCAGTTACAACCTAAGAATAGGGGGAAGGGGGAAAGGGTGGGGAGGGAGGGGGGAGGTGGTTAGACGGAGGTGGATTGATGGGATTACACCTGTGGTGCATCTTACAAGGGTATATGTAAAACTTGGCAAATGTGGAATGTAAATGTCTTAGCAAAATAACTGGGAAAATGCCAGGAAGGATATATTAACTAGTGTGATGAAAATGTGTCAAACGGTCTATGAACAAAGTGTATGGTGCCCCATGATCATATTAATGTACACAGCTATGATTTAATTAAAAAAAATCAAACCAAAAGAAAAAAGTAAAATAGAAATTGTTAAATATGTTTAAATTGTGTACTTTAATGTCTTATTTTTATGTGGTATAAAAATTATATTTAGGTATGCAAATAAAATTAAAGACTGAGAACATTTCAAAGTTACTTTAACTTTTTTGGTTTTTCTAAGAGTTAAAACTACTAAATAAAAGAGAAAGGTAACCAAATAAGATTCTTATAAATAGAGAGGTTATAGAAATATAAAAATAATAACGGTTTTGTTACAAAAAGAGATAATTTGGTTTAATTTAAAGGTTAAGAACTGTTTTAAACTAAATAAGTGACAGTGAATACTAAAGGATATAAAGTTAAAAGTAAAGGTTATAGCAGATTTATAAAATTAATTTACAGTGAAATTGAGTAAAGTTAGGTGGAGTTGTTTGTAAGATTTTATTAATACACTAATGGAACAAAATAATTTGGTTTTCTCCTTTTGAACAAGGTTTTCATATAATGTTAGTAGAAATACCAAAATATTTGTGTTCACCTTTTGACTTGTATAACATTTCAGCTGTCTATTTTCCTTTTTTTTTTTTTTTTTTTTTTGCAGTTTTTGGCTGGGGCTGGGTTTGAACCCGCCACCTCCAGCATATGGGACCAGCGCCCTACTCCTTTGAGCCACAGATGCCACCCAGATGTCTATTTTAGGTCTTATGATTGGGAAACTGAATCTTTCCTCTGTCAAAGAGTAAGATTTTTTAGAAATTTCTGATTAACAGTTTGACTAAGCAAATAATTAACTTTAGAATAAATTGTGATCCTGTTTTATGAAGGAATTTACATGTGATTTGGTTGGCTATAATTTATGAGGTTTGATTAAAATAACAAAGTTTTCTTAAAGTATTAATTTACTCTTTATGAAATTACATGACTTTTTCCTTTTAACTTAAAATTGCACTATAGAAGTTTTTTTTTTTTACCTTTTTGGCAACTGAATAATTAAAATGGCTAAGGTTTACATTCATATAAGTTTCTGTATCGTCTTTACAACCTTTTGAAAACTATCACTCTTAGTCAATTTTTTTTTTTTTTTTTTTTTTTTTTTGAGACTGAGTCTTATTCTGTTGTCCTGATAGATAGAATGCCATGGTATCATAGCTCACAGCAACCTCAAACTCCTGGGTTGAAGCCATCTTCTTGCCTCAGCCTTCCAGGTAGCTGGGACTGGCTAGTTTTTCTATTTTTAGTAGAGATAGAATCTTATTCTTGCTCAGGATGATCTTGAACTCCTGAGCTCAAGCAGTTCACCTGCCTGGGCCTTCCAGAGAGCTACAATTACAGGTGTGAGTCACCACACCTGGCCCAATAGTGTAGAATATTGTTATGTCTCAGTGTATATAATCAGTAATAATTATGGTTATTCATGTTAAATTTTTGTATGCCACAAAAATAACCAACTTCGTTTGCCATTCGTTTCTTTAAACATGGCTATTCTAAGACATTTGTCTTTCTTAGGCAATTATTATTTTATTTTGATTAAGCTCATAAATGTTTTGTTTTAACTGGATAGGTTCAAAGTTTATCTTTCAAGAAAAGCCATGGAAAGGACTGACAAGTTCTCTTGAATATAGATTTCTTTTAGTTTTGGAGATTATATAACATCAGATTAAAACAAAGCAAACTTTTAGAACTTTAATTAAAAAGCTGATAGGCACATGAATTTTGTCAAGTCAACCTCAAACAGAACAGAAATGAATTACATGGACTGATCTAAATTTGTATGACTATTTGTTTAAAACATTACTGATTATTTTGCTTTGTTTTCCAGAGTTATGACAAGTTTTGTGTAAATAGAAAGTTTAACCTGATATCTTCAGGATTTAAAACTATTGAATCCTGCCAGGCCCAACCTGTTATTTACTGCTACTCAAAGTCCTCCCTCTAGGCCCAAGGACTATTGTGGAAGAGGGGGGCCAAGAGATTGTAAAGACTGAAAGGTATGGAATTAGTTTAAGCCCTCCAGATCAAGAATGGGCACACAGAAGCCTAAAAAAATACTGCACGAGAGTCTTGGTCTTTCTGGGTCACATGGTGCAGGTATCTATCACAATCATAAAAAAATGTCCTGCTTCCCATATACATAGAACTTCCTGGGTATAGTTGCTCTCAGTTATAGGGTTTTTGCAAAAGGAAATATAACAAGAAATTTATTGGCTATCTTATGATAAATTACTAAAGAGACTATCATAAAATATCATAATACAACAAAAGTATCTAAATCCCTTACCTCAAACGGTTAACAATGTTTCTGTTTGCTATAAGTTTGCACCTAAACCTAGGAATACAGTAGCTCAGCACTTACACAGTAATTTTGTCACCTTGGCTTTGATATTTTGATTTTTACTCTCATATTGCCTAGAAGGGTTTAAAGGGTTGATGAGTGCCTATTCCCCTCATCATCTAGCCTAAAACACTTAATTGATCATAAGCCCTTTTGGCTATTTAGTTTTCTTGGCCACAAAGGTCCCACTGAGGGCCTGGATGGACCCGGAGGAGGTAGCCACACTGCCCCAGCAATGCATGGGACAAAATAGGAGTTTGGCCATTAATGCTGCCTCTGACAGATCTTGGCCAAAGTGAGGGATTGTGAAATAAAAATCTTAAGGGTCCTCCAAGGAGCCTACTGGACCCTCTCTTGGCCAACGGGATCTCTAAAACTGAGTTGCTAGCCATAAGAAAGGAGACCAGACACGCCTCACCAGGCCTCCTCCCCTTCTTAGAGAGGTCCTCTGTGACTCATTAATAGGCTTTAGGCTATGCAAGACATACCTGCAGGTCCTCAATATAAATAACAAATCACTTGAGTCTGCCAGGTAATTGGTCTCTAATTAACAGACCCTTTATCTTAACCATTCCTTTGCACTGACTCCAGGTCTTTTAGCCTAACTTTTTCAGACAATTATCAGCAAAAGAATCTTTAAAACCACCTACAACTTCCCCTTTCATACACCCCATGTTTTGGGGCCAATCCAATGTATGCTTTGTACATACTGATTTACGACCTCACCTACAATTCCTGTCTCTCCAAAAGGTATAAAATCAAACTGTAACCTCAACACTTCAAGTCCACTTGCTCAAGGCGTCTTGGGTGTGGCTCTGGGTCATGGTCTGTGATTTGGTTCAGAATAAACCCTCTTAAATTATTTTACAGAGTATGGCTTCTTTTCCATCAATACAGGCCTCACTGTTAGTTGCAAAATTGAGACTAGAATCCAAGCCTCTATGCTGGTAACATAAATCTCATCCCAGTAATTCAGACTTCGCATCACTGTGCAACAATAGGCTGATACCAATTTAGAAGGCAGTACCCCTGGATACCTACCAAAAAAGCAGATTTACTCACCCCAACTTTATCTATTTAGATATTGAGTATTTGGCCCTGTAGTACCGCTCCAGTGTCCATAATGTTTTACTGGGCTGGATACTGGTTCATGGCAATCAAACATACCTATAATCACATTTCCAGGAAGTGCATTGGATGATCAAAATCCCTCCGCCGCCCGCCAAGGGGCGCAAAATAAAATTACTTCTGTAGTCCAGACACACCCCTGGGTCTGGCTGCCTGTTAGCAACCAGGAAGTTAGCGGAACCTTGAGACTGACCGCTTACACTTGGTAGGGTTGCTTTGTGAAAAGAACACTTCCTGCAGGCTCACAGATATTCTCTTGTGTGATTAGGCGGCTACCAACCTCTCATGTTCCCATTGGTTATGCCGACGCTGTGAGGCGGGCTTGCGTAGGGGTCAAGCTCTCCCATTGGCAGCTGGCGCAGCGGCGGTCTAGAGTGAGGGTAGCACGTTGAGCTGAAGTCTTTGCAGTGCGCCGCAGCACAGGGACTGGCCTTGTGCCCAGGGTCTGGTGGGAATCCCAGGCTTACCCACGTCCGGGACCCCAGAGGATGGATCTCGTGTGGAGTGCGTGGTACTGCAAGTGTGTCAAAGTAAAGGAATCATCGCCACTGTGGGCCCAGAGCCTTGTGGTCGCCTGGCTCAGTAGGGCCGAGTGGGACCAGGTGACGGTTTATCTGTTCTGTGATGACCATAAGTTGCAACGGTACGCGCTGAACCGCATCACCGTGTGGAGGAGCAGGTAATGTGACGAGCTCCGCCTTCTTGCCTGAATGCTGATGTCGCCGCACCTCTTTTTCGAGTTTCTATAAAGCCGTGTTGTCCAGGCTTTCCCTAAATTGCCTATTGATGCCCCTCTTCAAGTGCCTGGAGGTAAAGAGGAGCCAAGCTCTTGCACTAATCCCATTTGTGGATGGAAATTAAGGGGTTGTTTCTCAAGAATCCTCTTGTCATATCTGTGACCTTTACCCCTTACCTCTGAAAAGTGACTTCCTCTCAATTTGAGGAGGGTGCCAGAGGGACCAGCGGGGCCTGAGGAGTAAGTAGCAACCTACTCCTTAAATTGATTGAAGTGGGATAATCAGATTAATGACGGATAAAGGACTTCTCTAGCTGAATGCGTTAAGGGTTTCAGAGTGAAAGAAAGGAGATGTGTTCAGACACTGTTGGTTGACAGTCTGGCAATTACTGTGTTCACCCTAGCCAGCCCCTCATGCCCTGTATATTGTTGGATCCCACAGACATTACCCTCTCATCGCCCACCTTCTTGTTTTGTGTCTGTTTGTACACTCGAGCCAGTATATGATGGGAATAGCCTACAGCAACCTAGGTTATGAGGTGGAGGGTGGACCGATGTAAGGGGCTTTTATGATGGTGCTGGACTGTGGCCCTTTAGGTTAGGCAACGAACTCCCCCTGGCAGTGGCTTCTACCGCTGACCTGATACGCTGTAAGCTCATGGATGTAACTGGTGGCTTGGGCACTGATGAACTTAGACTGCTCTATGGCATGGCATTGGTCAGGTAAGACCTGCATGGGGGTAAGGGTAGGGGTTGGCTTGGTGGGGGGAGGCACATGATACACAAAATTTGGCTTTAGGTTTTGGAGCAAAACCCTGCATTTCCCTGAGTGTGGGTCAGCCTGTGATTGTTGCTTGAATTGAAAGGTTTTGGTACCCCTGTCAACACATTTCTCTTTTTCTTCCCTTTTCCTGAAAGTCTTCTCTCATTTTTCTTTCCCTCTTGGAATATGGGGGAGGGGTTCAGACTAGATGATCTCTGTAAGTCTGATATTTTTTTCTTCCTCTTTAAGTCATCACCCAGAGGAACGTTTCTGAATGCCCTTGGCTGTGATTTAAAGTGGACTTTCCAACTCTACCCCTGTCTATACCTAGCACCACTCTTTCCCCCTTCTCTCCTCCATGAACTGAAAGATTATTGAGTTGTGGAAGTGGAGTTAGGAATTCCTGACTTAACATAGTGGTTCTAGTTGTCTCATACACATCAGTAAAAAGGTTGCCACTGAGTTTTCTTGTCAAAGTCTTTGCTCATCTCATATGCCGTTCTCTTTGCTTTGAGAGCCTTCCTTGTTTTTTTTGTTTGTTTGTTTGTTTTTTTACCTTCTCCATTGTACTCCAGTTATCATTTGATGTAGTCCTTTGTTTCTAGCATTTATAACATTATATTCTAGTGTAATATGTCATGATTATTTTTCCTGGACTAAACTCTTCAAGGCCAGATCAGTGTCTTATTCATCTGTATGACTTTCAGTACAGGAGTGGATGGAACTGTCCTTGCTCTGGCTGACACCAACCATAAGAACAGGATGGAACAGGCAATGGAAAGGTTGTGGAAATGCAAGGTGTCAGTAACTCGGCAAGGTGTTCAGAGTAAAATGGTTCCTTGGGCTGTGCCACTTATTTCTTTCCAACTCCAGGTTTGTGAATCTTATCTCGGAGAGGAAGACAAAGTTTTCCAAGCTCCCCCTCAAGTTCCTGGCTCAGGAGGTATGTATGATAAAGTGGCCTTGCTCAATTCTTTCTCCAAGAGGCTCACTAAATAAGGCATGGGGTAATGTGGACACACAGTCAGATTAGCTCATACCATCATTATCAGCCAAGCTCAAAAAGAATCTTAGAGCCTCAGCTTCTAGCTTAAAAAGTAAAACAAACCAGAATGTTCCCTTGCTTATGACTAGTATCTTAGGGGTCTTGGCCTCCCCAGCTTGTTGAGAATGGGCTAGTAGATAAGGACATGAAAGAGGTGGCAGTCTGAGGGAGGAGGTAGCTCAGCCAAGAAGGTTGAAAATACCAGACATTCCTGCCCTGAGTGAATAATGACCCTGAGAGCAGGCATGTTCTCAGTCATCCAGAGGAGCTTCCTGCTGGAGGTGTGAGAGAGAGAGAAGGGTAAAAGATAACCAGGGAGAGGGATGGGAAAGAGTGGAGGCTAAGGAAGGTGATTGTCATGCTCATTCACAGGAATCTCTTTGTAGGAGGAGGATGGTTGGTATTTGGAGGAGGTAGATGCCTTTTGTGATTTTCAAGACCATCTCCACAACATAGTAAAAAAGAATCAGGAGACTTGTTTCTTTAATTTTGGGTCTGCTACTAATACTAGAATCTTCTCTCAGGACCTTAGTTTCTCTATCTGGAAAATGGGGTGGAGGTCAGGCTCATTCATCTCTGGGTTCCTTCCAACTTTAATATTACTTATTTTTGTAATCATGCCCTCCTCCATAATCAGGTGAACATTCCGGATTGGATTGTTGAACTTCGTCATGAGTTGACCCACAAGAAAATGCCCCATATAAATGATTGTCGCAGAGGTGAGTCCCCAGGGGTTATATCTATCAAAGTTAGTCCCAAGGACCTGGACCAGGGGTAACTGGGAGTAGAGGGGCACCCAGGGTCAGGGCTGAGACTGGAGTGAAATAAGTGAGGCACTTTGTGTACAACATTTAAGGAAGGGGGAGTGCCAAAAGTTTCAGTAATCAAGATAAATAACATTATAATGTGGAAAAATCCAGGATAAACAAAATATCAAAATTTTAAATAAAACAGATTTATTATTACTGATTTATCCTTTGCTTCAGGCTCCAACATGGCTTGGCAGGGCACTGAGCTGATCCTTGTTTTGATGCCTTGACTACAGAAATTTTGGCCTCCCCTTAAATTTAGTGCCTAATTAGCTTCATTCACTTCATGCTAGTTGGGGGAGGATGGATGGGTTGAGAGGCATGAGCCAACAACAGTGCTGTGAAGCTGGAGTTCTTTGGGCACCTTCTCTAGCCCAGCTAAGAATCCCTGATTTAGCCTTGCCACTTGTGATGGGGAAACAGATCTAGAAAAGGGAAGAGACTTGGTCAAGACCATGTAACTAACTAGTTTTCTTACTTATCAGCCCATTTTTGGATTTGGCTTCCTGTTTCTAAATCCAGTATTAAAAAATAGCCGGGCGTTGTGGCGGGGACCTGTAGTCCCACTACTCGGGAGGCTGAGGCAAGAGAATCGCCTAAGCCCAGGAGTTGGAGGTTGCTGTGAGCTGTGTGACTCCATGGCACTCTACCGAGGGTGATAAAGTGTGACTCTTTCTCTACCAAAATAAATAAATAAATAAATCCAGTATTAGTTGCTTCTAGGAAAGGTGATGGTGAGCAGGAGAAAGCAAAGAACAGAGATAAATCAGAGTAAGAGAGGTTGCTTCTGTATATTTAAGACTTGAGCCTTCTTAGAGCCATGCCCCTTCTCTGAAACCTTACCATAGTGCTCACAAGATGAAGCTGGGGGCTGAGAAGGTGGGGAGCCTGCTAGTTGCTTGCCTATAGCTGGTCCTATGATACTGCCTGCCTTCCTCCTCTCCTCTAGGCTGCTACTTTGTCCTGGATTGGCTCCAGAAGGCCTATTGGTGCCGCCAATTGGAGAATAGCCTTAGAGAGACATGGGAGTTAGAGGAAGACAGAGAAGAGACAGATGAAGAGGACCAGCAGGAAGATAAAAATGTTGCTAATGCCATCACAGAATTGAAATCAGAGCCTCAGGACATTAAGAAAGATGCAGAGTCAGATGTCAGGCCTGATGGTGACAGCAAAGACAACAAAGAGGTGGATTCTACTTTCAAAAAGGCTCTGAGACATAAAGAGCTATATGGTAGGTGTCCTTGGGGACAGAGAATGCCTATGAGCCTGAAAGAATCAGTGTGGAGTTAGCACTGGCTATTTCCCTGGCTCAGCATTTCCTCTGGGCTGTGGCGAATCCCAGCTTAAAAAAATTACACAAACCCTCTGGGCTGTGGTAAGTCCCAGCTTAAAAAAAAATTATACAAGCCATTTTCCCTGGCCAGTTTGCATAGTGTAGTGGCTATCACCTTGGATTTACAAACTGTCTTCCTTGACCCCTGTGAAGTAGGAGGGGAAGGAATTCTAGCTCCCAATTTACAACACAAATAATGAGGGGTGAGGGACTCAGCAAGAGCCCAGCAGGAATAGGGTCTGGGCTGGCAGTCCTATCTGTCTTCCTAATCTGTTTCCAGAAAGAGCCAGAGAACTACTGGTGTCATATGAAGAGGAGCAATTTAAGGTAAGAAAGTACCCTTGATCTTGGTGTGCTCTCACCTGTCATAGCCATTTCTTTCCTCATGCCAGCTACCTGAGAGAAGTCTTAAGAAGGAATTTGAAAGAAAAGTGGCAGGGCGGCACCTGTGGCTCAAAGGAGTAGGGCACTGGCCCCATATACCGGAGGTGGTGGGTTCAAACCCAGCCTCAGCCAAAAACTGCAAAAAAATAAAAATAAAAAAAATAAAAAATAAAGAAGAAGAAGAAAAAAGAAAAAGAAAAAAAAAAAAGGAAGAAAGAAAAGTGGCAAAGCATGAGGAAACTTGTCTGAAAGAGAGATGGGGGATGGGGGGAGCTAGAAAGGAGTCAAGAGGAGCAGAGTCCAATTGGCTAATCCTCCACACTGATGGAAGGGAGCAGATGTTGAAGTTTGTGGATAATCTGCCCCACTGGGTAGTAGGCAACAACCAGGAATGGGTAGTTGCACAGCCCTACAATGTGCAGCTGACCAGCAGGTGGGGTGCAAGAGCTTTCCTAGAAGAAGGGCCATAACTCATAAACCATTTAGCTCAACCCTCCCTTTTCACTGGCTAAGAAATTGATGCCATAGATGAGTGAAAGGACAGACCCAAGATCACATTATACAGTTAATAATAGAACCAGGATTAGAACTTGGGATTTTCTGATTCTCTTTCTTCTTCTATAAACTATAGCCTCTCCTTACCTCTGGGCCTAAGGGTCTCTGCCTATCTCCAACCAAATACCACCATCAGAAAACTCAGTATTAAGATATCTGGTGGTTGGGAGCCATAGGAAAATCAGTAGAGGGAGGAAGAAGGAGGGAAAAGTCTGACATTTGAAAGGTTATTTTAGTTCCAGGGCTAATACAGGAGTTTGAGGTCTATCCCTTTAGGCCCTGCCCTATCTTCTGCAGGACAGTGCTGAGAGGTCCTAAATGAAGGGATCCTGGAAAAGGTGGGAATGGGTTGCCTGGCTGAACCAGCCTTCTGATGGGACCCTCTTTGCTAGCAGGTGTTGGAGAAATTTAGGCATTTACTTCAGGCCATTAAGGCATGGAATAACCCATCCCCACGTGTAGAATGCATCCTGGCAGAGCTCAAGGGCATTACATGGGAGAACAGGTATGTAACTAGGTAACCAGGGGGTGCCTGTTCTTTAGGTTAGAAGGTAGCAGCCCTACTGTAATCAATTTCCATATCCTAGTTTGCCAACCTCTGCTGTATGAAATCACAGGGATAATCCTGATCCCTCATACAGTGACCCTACATTCAGCATGACCCTCTGATCCCACCCTTACCAGCCACTAGGTAGGGGTTGCCTACTTCTCAGTCACTAGAATTACCAGAGGCTGGAGTGCCCACTATCATCCATCTCCTGGTCAACCTTGTTCCTTTCTGTCAGATAGAATGTGGAGCTTTTGGCAACTAGGAAAAGTAATTGACCCTTACCACCTCATTGCCTAGCCCATGTCTAAGTTTTAGGTAAAAGATATATGGTGAGCACTGCTAATCTTTTCTTTTGAACTGCTGTTGGAGAGTGTCAGTATCCCCTGAGTAGTCATAGTTGAGGGCACAGAAGGCCTTCTCTCAGAATGGTGATGAGCCTTCTCTTTTTCTAATAAATAGTACGTAGCTCAATTTAGAGCAGACAAATAATATCTCTATCCATTCTTTTCTTCTTAGCTCTTGGGGGCTTTCTACCTAAATTTAGGCACAAAGGGTTTTGAGAAACTTTCTACTAAGAACCTGTGGAGGTACTGCTAGACCTTCCCAGCTAAGGAGAGGTTGAAAGGAATCTGGGATGGAACAGAGAGTATGGGTAGGTGCTATAGATGGCAGAGCAGGCCTGGGTGGGAGTCATCAGTGTAGGCTGTGATGGCCCCTGGAGTTTTCTCTTCATTCTCAGGATACTAGTTCCAATGGTGTTTTATTTTTATCTGCCCAGCCTAGGCTTCTTGGCTTCACTCTTCAGCCAAGGGGTGCCCTCCTTAGTAGCTGAGAAAACTTATTTTTATGCCCATTACACAGTAGTGCCTGCCTGGTAGTGCTGAGCAAACAACTGGCTCACTCCTTTAAGCATTCTTCTTGGATGTTGACCCAAGGAGTTGGGAGATAGATGGAAGGACAGCTGTGTCCTCAAGCCTGGTTTGCTGGAGGGAAGGATCTAAGTATGTCAACTCTCTAAGCATTAGGACACCTTAGTAGATCTTCCCCCTCACTGGGCCTAGTCAGCGAGGAGAGAGTCTGTCTGTTTAGTGTTGCTATAAAGAAATGCCTGAGACTGGGTAATTTGTAAAGAAAAGAGGTTTATTTGACTTCTGGGAAGCTTGACGCTGGCATTTGCTTCTGATAAGCACCTTCTGCTTCTACTCATGGTGGAAGGTGAAGGGGACCTGGTGTGTTCAGAGATCACATGTCACATGGTAAGAGAAAAAGCATGGCAGAGTTGGGGCACAGTGCCAGGCTCTTTTTGACAACTATATCTTTGTTGGGGGGTGCTAATAAAGAAACAACTCACTTGTTACCACAAGGATGACACCAAATCATCGTGAGGGATTGGCCCCCATGGCCCAACACCTCCAATATTGAGGATCAAATTTCAACATGAGGTTTGGAAGGGACAAACATCCAAACCATAGCAGAGAGCCTCTTGGGGAGCCACTACTTCTGGAGAAATCAGCTTCCTTTTTTTTAATTTTTTTTTTCCTTTTATTAAGTTACTTATACATAGATCATGAATACATTTATGCCTTTGTTGCTGGTGTAGGTTTGAGCTAGATGAGGAGTGATTACTCCATAGCCTACTCCTTCAAACCATCTGAATTTTTCTCAGCTCTTGGAGTCCCTAGGAATAAAGGCTGTGGAATCATACTTGGTCCAGCAATTGAATCTCCGAGGTTTCTACTTTTAGCATCTAAAAAAAAGGCAGCCTCCCGGGGCATGGAACTGGAGAATGGTCAAGAGAGGGCATGGAACTGGAGAATGGTCAAGAGAAAACAAAAGATCCGGAGGAACAGAAGACTAAAAGCCCTTGACTCCATGATCCCAGGCATATAACTCCTTCCTCTGGTGACCAGGGGCTTTTCTCTGTCTGTTTTAAGGACTGTTTAGCCACTACTGCCTTCATTATATGTCTTAGATCAGCATGTGCTTGGCCAATTTGTGTTCAAAACCCACTGATACCAGCCTCTGGCCCAGCTCTTCCCTAGGAGGCTGAAGCCTCTGAAGCCTCAGATCTGTCAACTGCCTTCCTCCCCTCTCCTACTTGCCTGCTGCCCCTGCTCCTGCCAGAAGGTGGAGGTAGGTGAGAGTAGGAGAGTGTCTTCTGGCAGCTTCAGTTTGCTAAACTAGTATCCTCTTATTCCAGGGAGGCTGTGCTGGATGCTTTTCTAGATGACGGCTTCCTCATCCCCACATTTGAGCAGCTGGCAGCTTTGCAGATAGACTATGAAGGTGGGGTCCTGGGGCCTCACTGCAGTCCTAGGGCTCTATGTTTCCTGGGTGGGAGCACCATGGGTAGGCTGAGGGGCCCTGGGCTGGGGGCAAAGGTTTTGTCCTGTCATACCATAGCTTCCAGAAGCCTCACAGACATCCTGGCTGAGAAGAATACCATAGCTCCACTTATATGACAATTGTGGGGCTGTCCTTAGGTGATCTGGAGTGGGATTGGGTGGGGTACGGTGGGGGGTGTTAATGCCATTATTGTACCATATTAATTGTGATTTAGCTTCTAGCTAGAGAGCTAGAATAGCAGAACTGGAAGGGCCTTGTGAGGTCTAGTTTAACACCCTCATGTTACAGATGGTCAGACTGAGGTCCAGAGAGGGGAAGGTACTGATGCAAAATCACACAGTGAGTTATTAACAAAGCTGAAGCTAGACCCAGAACTCTTTCTTTTAATCTTTTTGAGTCAGTTGTTGGGTTGCCAGATACTAACTGGCTTCTCTCTCCCTGCTTTTCTGCTCTCCTCTTTCCTTCTTTTCTGTGGTGGCAACTCTGTTGGTGCTGGCGGGGCTGGTTCATGTGCATGCACACACTTTCTCTCTTGCTCTGGTGTGCTCTCTTTTTCTCTCTCTCTGTTGCTTTCTCCTGCTCTCTTCCATTTCTCCTCCCCAATGGATGTCCCTTATAAACCAGAAAACGTGGACTTGAGTGACATCCTGGTACCAAAGCCATTCTCTCAGTTCTGGCAGCCCTTGCTTAGGGGCCTGCACTCCCAGACCTTCACACAGGCCCTGCTGGAGAGGATGTTCTCTGAGCTGCCAGCCTTGGGGGACAGTGGGATCCGGCCCACCTACATCCTCAGATGGACCGTTGAACTGATCGTGGCCAACACCAAAACTGGTGAGGGAGACTAGCCTTAGACCCAGGGCCTAAGGCAGCCCAGGCAGGAACATCTGCCACTGTCCTCAGCTCTCTGCTGAGAAGCACCAGGTGGACACCTCCCTTGTTAAAGGTTTAGGTTTGCCCAGTTGGGCCCTGTGGCAACAGTGGATAAATTTCCCTCTTCCTTTTTCTTCTTAGCACCAACTGAACTGGGCTGGGGTAAAGTACCCTAAATGCTTTGAGCAGTTGGGAAGTATAGGTTGGGAGTTGTGGGGATGGGGAAGAACAGAGCCAAACTTCAAGGTGAAAGTTGGGTGGGGGGTTCACTGCTTCCTTCTCCTCAGGC
The DNA here is from genome assembly GCA_963574355.1 of Loris lydekkerianus. Classification (NCBI taxonomy): domain Eukaryota; kingdom Metazoa; phylum Chordata; class Mammalia; order Primates; family Lorisidae; genus Loris; species Loris lydekkerianus. Next base: position 13,768 of record CAUYPK010070039.1, read on the forward strand.
TCTCTCTTCTCTCTCAGGACGGAATGCTCGCCGATTTTCTGCAAGCCAGTGGGAAGCAAGAAGGAGCTGGAGGCTGTTTAACTGCTCCACCTCACTTGACTGGCCCCAGGTGGTGGAGTCCTGCTTGGGCTCACCTTGCTGGGCCAGCCCCCAACTCCTTCAGCTGTAAGTCTCTTAATTCCATCTGGTAAGAGGGTGAGGCCCTGCAAGTCACACAGCCCTAGAATGGCCAAGTTGGAAGGGCCCTTTCAAGGACAGTCTAGGCCTGTCCTCATTCCACCTACAGATGGGAAAACTGAGTCCAGAGGGGGAAGGGAGAGGGTATAATATCATACAACATAAGACCTTACTGAACTGAGTCCAGCATGAGAATGGATGAGACAATCCCCCTAGAGTGCTTAGCACAGTGGCCTGCACAGAGTAAGTACACAATAAATGGTAGCTGCTGTTTATTATTGAACCCAGTCTTCTGACTCCAAGTCCAGTGCTTTTTCCTCTATTATATACCTAAAGTATACCTCTGATAGTTGCTCAGCAACCTTTAGTGAATCCCTATTGCCTTCCTGGTGAAGTCTAGGCTTCTTAGCCTGACGTTCAAAGATCTTTCTGATTCTGGCCCAACCTATTATGATAACCGTATCTCCTGTGAGTCCCCTTTACCCAATCCACCCTGGGTTCTGTGGTCAAACTGAATATTGCACTGGTTCCTGTAAATACCTGTGGTTGTCTCCTTTCCTTTTCTCTGTCATTTCCTGACCCTGAGTCACTTCCCTCATACTCATGGAAGCCTTTAGCACCTGATTCTCTTTCTGCTTTCTGGAGCAATATCTGTTTCATTTGGGTGACCCATATAACACTCTATAGCTCCTCAACTCTGGTGACTTTCATTCTCCACAACACTCAGCAACCCATTTCCATCTCTCAGAGCTATTCCACCTCTGAAAGCTGACATCCCAGCATCTCACTCGGTGACCACCATCTCTTTCTTGTCTTTCTAGTTCTCACCCTTGCATCCCATGACATCTGCTCTTTGCCTGCATCCAAACCTCCATCCCTTTATTTCCTACCTCCCTCGACCTTGCTTCCCCTCAATCCTGTCTGTGGTTGATCAATTCAGCCACTCATCATCAGCACCCTCAGCTCTGCCCAGCCTTTGGCCGTATCTAACTTGCAAACCCCTGAGCTGGGATTGATCTTCCCCATTCTGCTTTCCCTGCTCCTCAGCCCGGGTAGCTGAGCTCTGCTGGAGAAAACCACATAGCCCTGCGGATTGCTGCCATTGCAGAGGTACGGTTTTTAATCTTGGGCCAGGTCTCAGTTCTGCTTGTCTGAACTTTTACTTGTTTTCTGACCACTTTCTCTCCCATTTCCTGACTATTCTAAACCCTTACCACTCACCTCAAGCCCCTCCCCCTCTCCCATTTCACCCTAGCTTCCTCGAGCACATGGAGGCATCCAGCAGGGCCCCCTCGACCTGAGGTCCAGCCCTCGTGAACTGATCTGCGGCTGCACTCAACCTTCTCGCCAGTCTCAGGATGAGATGGCCTTGCCCTGCCTCAAAGCCTGCTTCTCCACCTGTGCTCTGGAGACACCTCTGCCAGCATCACTGGGGCCTCACCCCAGCCTCTCCTTTACTCTGCTGGCTCTTGCTCTTCAACCTATGAACGTGCCTGAGTTTTTCCTCATCTTAAAACAAAACAAAACAAAACAACAATAACAGCAACACAAGCAAAATTTCCTTTGATCCTACATCCCTCTGTTGGGTTATTAACAGCTCATCACTCCCTCACTCCCATCAAAACATCTCAAAAGAGTAGTCTACACTCAACAGTCTCAAATTCCTCACTACCCTCTTACTCCTTAGTCTCCTGCAATTTGACATTCACCCTCAAAGTTGCCTTAACCTCCTAATAATTACCAAATCCACTGGGCCCTTGTCAGTCTCTGTGTCTGCTGCACTGATGCTGTTTACCACTCCCTCTTTATAATTAATGCCTGTGCTTATTACTAGTTCCTATAAAGTGCTGAGCCCAAATCTCTTTATCTAGCCTAGACCTTTCCCCCAAGATTCAGGTTCCTATGTCCTATATATTGGACATCACCCCTTGGATGGCCCACAGGCATTTTACTGTGACCAAAAGAGAATTGGTCATCTTACCACCTCAACTCCAAAGTAATCTTCCTCCTCCGTTGCCTATCTCACTTGGTGGCAGCATCATCTACCCTGTCCTGTTAACTCTCGAATACTTGCCAAATCTGAGGTTTTGTGTTGCTGTGTCTACTTCCCCTAGTGTCTCCTTCCCTCTATCAGAATAAGCTTTTAAAGGGCTCTGCATTTTCTATATGTGCCCCAGCACACAACACAAGTCAAGGAGCCAAACAGGCCTCAGTAAATGTCATTGAACTGAACTGTGCTCTGCTGTCTTATTGCCAGCATTGCTATCCTTGGTGGGAATGACTGGGCAATGAATGAAGTGGAAGTCTGGATGACAATACCTTCTTAGTCCCTGATTCCCCTATTGAGTCCAAAAGTCTTTCTTTAACCCTGATTGCAATTGAGACACAGAAGGATTTATAAGATAAAAGATGTGGCTTTGTAGACAAAGTCAGACAACACAAGACCTCCAGGAGATGGAACTGAGCCAAATAGCCCCATCACCAGATGTGTGTGCTGCAGGCTAGAAGTGACATGGATGGGTGGGAAACTTGGAGGAGAACAAACAGGGCCTGGAGGAGTCAGGAAAACCAACAGAAAGGAGGAATTTGAAAAATTCACTGAGGAGAAATAATGAAGTTTCAGAGTCCAGAAGGAGTATGGCATCTGTATATAATGGGTGGGGAGGGAGTGAAAAGAGCAGCATGGAGAGGTTTGGATAGGTGGCCTTCAAGGTACTTTCCAATCCTAAGTGCTTGCAGAGTGGAAGCTGCTGGTCTTGGAGAAGTCTGGACCACAGAGATCTCCCAACCCAAGCATACCAGAGGGATGCGACACATGCCAGCAGTAACAGCAGCTTTCTTGGGTATGATTTCTTGTGTACAGATCCTTCCTTTCCCAATCTGTGAATGCAGTCCTAATTACCCCATTACACAGAATAAAGAACAGAGGATTTACCTAGGTATTATGCTGCAAGTCAGAGCTGGGACCAGAATCCAGATAGCCTGCCTTTAGTCCTGTTCTCTTCTATAATGCTCCACAATTGCAGAAAGTATCTGTTATAGACACATAGAACTTGGCTTTTGTTTTCCCCAGAGAAAAAATAAAAAGGATATCGTTGACAATTAAGTGTCAGGCATGGTGCTGTGTTTTTTTGTAGAGGTTATTTCATTTAATTTGACACAGCAATCTTGGGAGGTTGGAGGTATTAAACTCTTATTTGACAGATAAGACATTAAGGCTCTGAGGAGTGAGTGATGTGACTTATATACACTGTTGGTGGTGGGACAGAGATCTGGGCCCAGGTCATGTGAGTCCAAAGTCCATCTTTGTTCATCAGCCTATGACCTTCTCAGTCCTGAGCTATGACCAGTCATAACCAAAGAAAGGGATACATTTTAAGATTAATATCACCCCTGCATCTTACTGGTCAGCCTAGACAACTCAAGATAAATTAATCACACTGATGGACCACAAAGAAGACAGAGAGTTTCTCCCTGGTTATTCCTCTGATAGAGCTGGAAGCTTTTCAAGAGCTTCCTCCAGCCAGCCAATCAGTTTTTCTAGCCAATATTCTTTTGGGATATGAAATTAACTCTGCAGAGAGGCTCTCCTAGTCTCCCAGTGGAGCCACTAGCCCCCAGCCCTAACCCAGCAGATTGGTCGGCATGTGTCTGGAGAGAAGGAAGCCTGCTGAACTGATGGTCTCACATGAACTGCCTACATTTCCAACTTGATACATCCAGAAGGAAACTCTCCATCCCTCCACCCCACCTGTGTGTCCAGCAGTGACCAGATACCTGTTTGATGACAGGTTCTATATGAGGCTCTGTGAAGGGTACTTGCCTTCTTCCTTCCCTTGAGCTCTCCTTCCCAGCAGCTCTGTGTCTGTTGGTTTTGCTGTTAGCACCGTCTTTTGTGTGCACGGTATCATCATCTTTAAGTCTCCTCTGCCTGACCCTGCCGTCTGTCACCAAGCCTTGCTCTTTGTCTGTGTGTCCTTTACAGCTTCTCTCCCTCTCATCTCCACTGCTAGTGCCCCAGGTCAGCCTTCCCCAACTCTAGCCTGAACTGTGGGAACAGTCTCCTCCCTGGTCTCCCTGCTGCCAGGCTGCCCTGTCCAGGCCAGCTTCCACATGGCTATCACCATGGTGATCTTCACCTGTGCTCAGTTGACAGGTGACCCCCTCTACCCCAACACACATACACAGGTGCGTGCACACACACTCTCACCTTCCCAGCCTTCTCTTCCTCCCATGGCTCCTCAGCATGGGCCATGCCCTCTAGCTGGGCTACTCTCACCGCACGCAGCAACACCATGTGCTAGCCCTTGTCTCTGGGCCTCCCGGGCCCCACCTCCTGCATGCACTCCTCCTTGTTATCTCCTGCCCTCATACTCTCCGCCTTCCCTATCCCCACAGTGCCCGTAGTAGGTCCTAAGTGCTCATCTGGCCTGCCTCCCACATCCTGCTTTGTCTTGTCAACTGCTGCTTTTCTTTTTCTTTTTCTTTTTTTTTTTTTCCATTCTAAGCTGAGCTGTAGCTGCTCCCATAAAGGGATCACACTTTGTTTTCCATGCAGAAAGGGCTCAGCACACTTCTAGGCATATCTTTGGAGCTTAGGACAGATTGCTCAGCTAGGCCAGAGGAGAGAGATTTTCCATTCTCATTTCTAGCCCTGTAGGCTTATTGTGTATTTACATAGCATCACAGTGCAGATTAATAGCTATCATTTATTGCATGCCCACTATGTGCCAGGCACTGTGCCAGGCATTCTATGTGAGCTTTCTTATTACTCCTTCCGACAACCCTATATGTTAAGTAATATTGTCCTCATTTTACTGAGAATGGAAGTGAGACACAGATGAACCACAGAGCTTATTCACGGTCCATGGTTCTGTTGTTTCTATGTTCTGTCTGCTCTACTGCACTGCCTTTCAGAGGCAGGTCTGGAAGCTCAGATACCAAGTTCAAACCCTGGAGTATTGGGGTGTGAAGTGACTTAAGATTTTGAATCTTTCCTACCCCATCCCTCCCTTTGCTCAGCATCTTCAAAGCCATGGGGCAGGTCCTGCCAGATGGAGAGCAGGAGAAGTTGCTGCGCATCTGTTCCATTTATACCCAGAGTGGTGAAAACAGCCCGGTGCAGGAGGGTTGCGAGGCCTCCCCCGTTGGGAAGTCTCCATATACTCTGGACAGCCTGTATTGGAGCCTCAAACCAACTGGCTCCAGCTTTGGGTCTGAAGGAGATGTCCGGCAGCAGGAGGCGCAGGGAAGCATTAATGATGTCAAAGAAGAGGAGAAGGAAGAGAAAGTGGTCTTGCAAGACCAGGTGGAGGAAGAGGAGGAGGAGGAGGAAGAGGAGGAGGGGGGGAAAGAAAATGACCAGGAGGAAGAAGATGACGATGACGATGATGACGATGACGATGACGATGATGAAGATGATGAAGACGAAGACAGAATGGAGGTGGGGCCTTTCTCTACAGGGCAGGAGTCCCCCACTACTGAGAATGCCAGGATCCTGGCACAGAAAAGAGGAGCTCTACAGGGCTCTGCATGGCAGGTTAGCTCAGGTAAGAAGCCTGATAATCTACTTTATCCTCGCATCAATTTCTTCCCTCTCTGGCTGGTTCTTGAGGCTTCCCACCCCATAGGATAGAGAAAGTGGGAGATAGCCAGTTTGAGACAAGCCTGGGAGGCACCCTGGTACATGGATGACAGCTGGCTTTCCCCCTTCTTAGGATGGAGTGTATAAGCATGCCAGAGACCACAGTGAAGCTCCTGGCTGTTTTATGTAGCAAGCATATTCTGAGAGAATGGTGTGGATATGGGCACAGGGCCATAACACAGAGGCAGGAGAAAGTGAGAGATAGGGGGTATATATGTATGTATATTTTTCATGTGCATGTGTTTTTCGTGTACACTGAGACATGTACTGTTTTCTTTGTACATTTGTGTGTGTACACATGGAGGCTGAGTGATGGTGAGATAGGATATTGCTGTATTAGAAAGAAGGAATCCAGGGCATTAAGTCAGTGAAGTGAAATCAGAAGAGAGACTAAGGAGTACTGTGGTTTTCAAATGAGCACAAAAGTTGATGAGACCAAAGCCAAGAGGGAGTTGCAGGGAGGGTTGTTGATAGGAATCTGCTCCTTTCAGGATGGCCTTTGTAGTACTCTTGTTTAGGTTAGGGAGCAGGAACCTCAAAGCAGAGAAACCCAGGAAGAATGACAAGCCAGTGTGTGTGCAAGGGGATGTGTTTATGTGTACACACCAGAGGCAGGGTCCTGGAGGGAGAGAGAACAGCTGGAGCTGGGTGTGGTTTAGGGTAGGCAGTGGCAGAGAATTGGGGGAGGCAGTGAATTGGCTTAAGGGGAAAGGTGTGGCTTTTGTCTTTGTATGAATGTACTTGGAAGGGCTAGGTTGTAAAGGCCCTAGTGCCAGGGGTAGGAGTACAGGTTTATGTCTGTGTGTGTATGAGACAGTGTTTATGTGTTTGTACCTGCACGTGCTGGCGTACTGACAGAAATATTTTAGGCTAAGGAGGTCTGTGTTTGGTGGTCTCTAAATATTAAAAGGAAGAGGCATTGTCTCAGGCAAAATTGTGTGTGTGTGTGTGTGTGTGTGTGTGTGTGTGTGTGTATGTATATATATATATATATATATTTTTTTTTTTTTTTTTTTGAGACAGGGTCTCATTTTGTCACCCTTGGTAGAGTGCTGTGGCATCACAGCTCACAGCAACCTCAAACTCTTGGGCTTAGGCGATTCTTTTGCCTCAGCCTCCCTAGTAGCTGGGACTACAGGCACTCACCACAACGCCCAGCTATGTGTGTGTGTATTTATAAGAGAGAAAAAAGAAGGGAAGACCTGGGTGGTGTGGCTCAGCCCTATAATCCCAGCATTCTGGGAGGCTGAGGTGGGTGGATTTCTTGAGCTCAGAAGTGCTAGAAAAGCAAGAGTAAGAGCAAAATCCTGTTTCTACTAAAAATAGAAAAACTAGTTGGGTGTTGTGGCAGGTGCCTAAAATCCATGCTACTCTGGAATCTGAAGTCAATCAAGAGGATCACTTCAGGCCAAAAGTTTGAGGTTGGTGACTTTACCCAGGGTGATGGAGTGAGACTTTGTCAGAAAAAGAAGAAAGAAGGGAAGGGAAGGGAAGGGGGGGGAGGGGAGGGGAGGGAAGGGAAGAAGAAGGGAGGAAGGGAAGGGAAGAAGGGAGAGAGAGAGAGAGAGCGCGCAAAGAAGGGACAGTGAAAGGAGAAGTCATGGTGAAGCAGGTCATCATGCAGCAGTGTAACCATGCATATACAGTCATGTATGTTTTTGGAAGAGGAATAAGCCACTGTGATCCATGAAGACCAAGAAATACCTGTATGAGGGAGAAAAATGACAGTAATGAGAGGTGGGGGTCTAAGGAGGGACATGGGAACTAGTAGTGAGAGTTAGCCTGTGTGTCCATGCTATCACTGAGAGGACATGTAAAAAGGGGCTAAAGAGGCAGGGACAGTTTAGGGATGTTAGTGATGCACTGTCAGGTCAATGACAGAGAGCCCATGTAGGGAGTAGCCTCTGAACATGAAGTTGCATCTGTATCATAGGGTAATACAGGGTGTTAAGACAGGCACAGCTTCCTATAAGAGAACCAATGCAGTGGTGAGCAGGCAGAGCAACAGCCCTTCCTGAGGAGCTTCTCTCTGGGTCACATGAAAAGCTGGTTGGGGGTTAGTTCATATGTCACAGAATTCCAAGGGTATTATGACAGGGAGAATTATTTTAGTACCAGGGAGATACAGGAGGCCAAAAACAGAATCTGGAGCTCACTGGTGAGGGCTTCACTTGAAAACACTTGGTGCATTTGTATAAGGATGGGAAGGGGAATTTAATGTAATACTGTGTGGAGGGTGTCTAAGTGGTAAGAGAGAGAGGGGTGGAAGGTACATGGCCTGTTCCAACCTAAAGTGGAATATCTGCATGTTTGTGTGCTATGAGCAAGGGATGTAAATGTGGCTCAGTGCCTGTAGCTCAAGCGACTAAGGGGCCAGCCACATACACCAGAGCTGGTGGGTTCGAATCCAGCTTGGGCCTGCCAAACAATGACAACTACAACCAAAAAATAGCTGGGCGTTGTGGTGGGCGCCTGTAGTCCCAGCTACTCGGGAGGCTGAGGCAAGAGAATCGCTTAAGCCCAGAAGTTGGAGGTTGCTGTGAGCTATGACACTACGGCACTCTACCCAGGGAATAGCTTTGCCAGTGCGCCCTCCCAGTGCGCCCTCCATATCTCTATTTCTATCTCTATCTCTATCTCTATCTCTCTCTCTCTCTCTCTCTCTCTCTCTCTCTCTCTCTCTCTCTCTCTGTGTTTGTGTGTATGTACATTCGTGTCGGGGAGTAGAGACCTGAAGATTTGTGGTTTGTGTGCTAGTGAATGAGAGATATGGGTGTAGGGAGTGAAACTGAGTGAGTGATGGGTCTGGTATGTATGCTTCCAGGTACATACTTGGGTGACCATTAGGGTGGTATGTGCAGTGACACAGACCTGCTCTAAAAGAGGGGTGTTCTCTATGTGTGCATCTGGGGCAGAATGACCTTGCATGAGACAGGGGGAGCATACTCCCTCTGAGAGTCTACCCTGAGGTAGGTATGGGTGTATGTATGTCTCTCTCCAGGCATAGTTACTAAGAAAGGATGTGGCAATCAAACCAGGGGTGTGTGTGTGTGTGTGTGTCTATCTGTCTGTCAGTCTACACGGGAGGGGGGGAATAGGGTTGAGGGTGAGAGGCAGAGGCAGTGATACAGCCACATCTAAAGATGTTGTCTTTGTGGCAATATACCTGGGGAAGTGGGAGAAGAGCAGAAAGGAACAAAAATGTGTCTGGTTTTGTTTGTGTGTGTGTGTGTATGTAAACATGTAGAGGGAAAGAAAGGCCATAAAGAACGTGTGGTAGAGTGCAGAATGTGTGGTGCGGCACTCATTTGGAGATAAACTCAGAGATCCTGCCCTTGCAGAGATGGTTAAGTGGGATGGGTGGATGTACAGGGGCAGTTGGCCTGTGTACCAATCAGAGAACCAGCTTGTCAGCCCATTCTTGCCACCTCCCTTTGCTCTACAGAAGACGTGCGATGGGACACATTCCCCCTAGGCCGAATGCCAGGTCAGACCGAGGACCCAGCAGAGCTCATGCTGGAGAATTATGACACCATGTATCTTTTGGACCAGCCTGTGCTAGAGCAGCGGCTGGAACGCCCAATGTGCAAGACTGGGTGAGTGCCCACAGCAGCAGGATCTCTTATTCTCTTTTTCTGCTGCCTGTAGGAGGGAGAGAAAAAGACAAAATGGGGTAGCGGAGCAGGAAGAGGAAGAGGTAACTGTCCCACTCAGGCCCTAAATAAGTGAAGTATGATCTCCAGTCCCTGGCTGGGCTCTTGCTAGGACTCCCTGCTCCCAGTGTGGAGGACCAGTGACATAGCTGGCCTGGCACACCTCAGATTGCATCCAGTTCATGCATGTGGGAGAGTGGGTGTGCATGTTTACACATGCATTTTGGGATGAGAAAGGTCCATAGCATTCAATGGATTCTCTATAGGGCCTACCGTTCCTAAAATGTCAAGAACTGATACTCTAATCTAGCTTTCTCATGTTCCTGAAAATAAAACTGAGGCCCAGAAAAGGGAAGGAATTTGTCCAAAAGTACACAGAGTAATCAATAGGCTTCCCCACACTGTCTAGGCATCTTGGACCTGCTCTTCTTTGAAATTCACTGGGATCACAGGCCTGGGAGCCCTTGGGTCAACAAGGAGCCAAGAATCAAGCAGCCCTTGCTGAGGGGCTGTGCTGGTAACACAGAAAAAGAGCCCTCAAGAAGGCCTATACATTCCAGAATGTTGAGCCATTGTCACTAAAGAGAGAGACTCCTATGGGCTCCTGAAATCGAGATTTTATCCCTGTACTGCCAGCTCACTCCCTGGGAGATGGGCATTCTGGAAGAGGGCTACAGAATCCAAGGGCCCCAAAAGCAGGCCATGCCCAAGGCGATGCCACGGACTCTGTCTGAGGCCAGAGGGCAACAAATCTCTTAGAGAAGAGAAGAGGTAGCTGGAAAAGCCAGGTAGTCTGTAGCTGGCAGTGGGGTTCACATGTCTGAGAGAGAGGTTCACTCTCCCCTCAGTCCCAACCAGCCTGGTCCTGAGTAAGATTGGCTTTGTGAGCACCAGGACATCAAGGATGAAGTATGGGCAGGTAGAGCTGTTTGATCAAGAAGGAAACTTATCCAGCCCAGCTCCCCACATCCCCTGTATTAAGGAGTCTTCCTCTTCTGGGAAGAGGCGTGCCTACCCCTGTTCCTGTATTAGTTCCACCCCTGACTTGGCTCTGTAGCCTTGGGCAAGCCATTTCTCATCTCTGGGCCTCAGTTTGTCTACAGAATTGTGGGTTATGGGAGAGGATGAAACTAGATCATCTCTAAGGGTTTATTCAGCGGCAGTAATGTAACTATGAATCTGCCTATGGGAAAAGATGATGGCTTTGCTCTTAGTTGTTACCCACATCCAGCTACAAGGACCTTTGACCTTCAAGGAAGTAGGGGAAGCAAGAGTGTTTTGAGCAGGGCAGCAAGAGAGAGGGCAGAGCCACCATCCCTAGAAACAATCTTGCAATTGTGGGATGGAAACAGGGCCTAGTCCCTTAGCCAACTATTAGGTGTAGGAGGGATTCAGCCCAGATTCCTCTGGGCCCCCAAGTTCTAGAACCTTAGAAGGAGGACCTGTTATGAAAGCTACATTCAGTATCTTTCTGGGGGGGGGAATGGTACAGAGTTCCTTCCCCTCTTCAACCCAAACAGCTCTTCTTTAATCTGGTTTATGTAGTTGGACTCTGCGTAAAGCTTCATTTGAAAAGTTCGACTTTCCTGGAGGAGGATAGATCCCTTCCTGAACTGAGGAGAGGTCAGAGCTACCCCTGAGGCTCATCTGAAGTTGTCTCTCAGATTTCTTCCAGTCCTTAATTTATAAAGCCAGGCAAGAGGGTGGGCCTTTCCCATAGATAACACATGTCAAGTGCCCTTGGCCCATCTAGAGCTTAAAGCTGCCTCCTTCCCTGACTGACCTCCCACTCTCTCTTCAGCACCCTGGGCCTGACCTGTGGTGTCAGCAGTGGAAACTGCAGTAACAGCAGCAGCAGCAACTTTGAGGGCCTTCTCTGGAGCCAGGGGCAGCTGCATGGGCTCAAAACTGACCTGCAGCTCTTCTGATGTCAGCCCTGGTGCAAGTGTTCATCTAGCCCTGCCAGGGCAACAGCCCATGCCCCAATGCTCCCTGAGACAACCTGAAAGACAACCTGGATCAGCCACATCAACTCTGCTTTCTACCACAATGGAATTTTGAATGTCTTTTGGGTTTGTTTTGTTTCTAAAAACAATTAAACAGGCAACTGTTGTTTTGGTGTTTGTGAGATGAAGGAGGTGGGTGCTGGGGTAGACCAATGCAGTTTTCCTTTTACTGTGGGGACTCCAGAGAAGGTGAGATTATAACAGGGCTTTGAGCAGGAGGTAGGTTTTGAAGCCCCTTGGGCCCATTGACCCTGATTGCTTCCACAACCAGCTACCTCCCATACCTCTGCCTGACTTCTCAAACCATTTCTGCTCCTCAGTTGTAGTATGATGGGAGGCAGCATCAGGCCTTAGAGAAGAAGTGTTGCTGGCTACTTAGTGCAGCCAGAAGTCAGATCATTCGTGGCCTTCTGCTGTTACCCAGCAGGCTTTCTGCTCATCTCCCTGCCTGCCTTCACCCAGGCACCGAACAGCAGTTAAAAACCAGAGAGAAGCTTCTCTTTGTCAATTCTGTATTTTTTCAGCCTAGAAAAGGTAGGATGGGCTTCCCTGTGGTGTTCCTGGAGCAACAAAATGTCTTATGGATTGTCCTAGAGCAGCAGTTCTCAACCAGTGGGTTGCGACCCCTTTGTAACAATGAAAATATATCCTGCATATCAGATATTTACATTACGATTCATAACAGTAGCAAAATTGCAGTTATGAAGTAGCAACAAAAATAATTTTATGGTTGGGGTCACCACAACATGAGGAACTGTTAAAAGGGTCGTGGCATTAGGAGGCCTTAGGAAGGTTGAGAACCACTGTCCTAGAGCCTCTTCTCTGAGGTCACCTAATCCTCTCCCAGATACTCTCACCTCATCTTAGAGTGATTTTTCCTGTGTCGGTCCTGAGCTATTAAGAGAGAAGGATGAGTAAACCATGTTTTCACCACTCAGAGCCTTCAGTCCAGTGATGAAGGACAGTCACTAAGTGATACAACCTGATAATGCCTCTCCAAGTTAAGGGATTGCTGTAAGTGGCTGCACCAAAATATGATGAGAGGAAGGACAGAGCTTATGCTAAGAAAATTCCAAGGAGAAATTTGTTGGAAATTCTGCCAGGACCCAATCAAGGGTTTAAATGAGTTAGGACCCCTAGCATGTCCACAACACTAGAAAGGCATTGTAAATATATTTGTATACATATTATGTATATATCATTATTTCCTAGGAAGCTGGCTCATAGCTTTTGTCTTATTGTCACAGGGGTCTATTTGCCCATCAGGGATTTCCTTTCCTGTGTAGGCCCATGGCAGTATTTTCCAACCTTTTTCTTTTTCTTTTTTCTTTCTTTTTTTTTTTTTGTCTCACACCACACTTGAACCTATAGTTAAACTTCACGGCACACTTGAATTATGATCCAAAAAAAAAAAAAAAAAAAGAATATATTTACTGTTCTTTGAACTTCTTTTGAAAATAATCTTTAAAAATTTTCTTGATACACCAGTTGAAAATCATTGGCCTATGGCATGGGCAAAGCAGTTCTGTGTACTAGTTAATGTGGTCAGTTTGCCTCCAACTCTTCCCTTTTCTATCCCAATGGCAAATATGGAAAGCCTTTCAGCAGCTTGGAATGTTAGCTGGTAAGAGCCCTCAAAGAGCATCTAGGTCACATCTATGGAAGGTATTTGCAAATCTGTGCTCTGGGAAGTATACCAGTGCCTGTTCCATGGAGAGATAAGTGATGCAAGCTCAGTTCCCCTCCACCAATGTACCAGAGTTTATCTATTGTGTATGTGTTGGAATAATCTGTAAGATTTCTCTCTGAAAGATGGGTTTTGCTGCTAAGAAAGGAAGGTGGGGAGGTCACAGTTCTAGTTTAGCCTCTCAGTGTATGGATTGAGACATGAGGCAGATAGAAAGGAAGGGATTTGCTCAGGGCCACAGAGCTTGTAAATAGTTTGGTATAGATCATTTTTTTTCTCCTAACAGCATCACCTGGATACTTGTTAAAAATCCAAATTATTGGCCCCTACTCCTGACCTGAATCGTAAAGGTTGAGGGTGGGAACAATATATGGTTTAACAAGCCCTTCAAGTGATTCTGATGTGCAGTGAAGTTTGAGATGTAGTGATATAAGAGTAAAAAGCTGTCTAAAGACTTAGCTTCCAGGTGAGCGCCACTATTTAACAGGAACAACCTTGGGCAAATCATGCCATCGTCTCTTCATCTACACATGCTATTGTAAGGATCAAAACAGATAATAGATGTGAAAGTGCTATCTAAAATATAAAATATATCAAGTTTTGTACGTTTGAGTGGCACAGATTTGTGCCAAAGTTGGTGAGCCTTGAACTCAGGATTTGGGTCTCTGTGTGTACACAGGACAAAGCACTTTCCACTGGTCTTCAATGACTGGGCTAAAGATGAGGAGCAGATTTTCTGAGATCATTTCTAGTGTAGGTCCAGAGAGTAAAAACCAAAGATCATTGTTGGTTGGATTCCTGAAATCTGGGATTTTCAAGTCCAGGTTGAAAGACCAGATGGTGAGGGAGGAGGTGAAGCTGCCTAGAAGCAATCTTAACCTGGTGTCCTTGGACCTTTTCCTTCTGATTAGAGATCAGAAACTGATTAGAAAAAGTCTTTGAACTATACACATTCAACTCGGAAACAGGGATGGGGGTCAAGGGAAGGAAGCATAGATTATATATTTTTTCTTTTTTTAATTTCAGATTAATGTGAAGGTACACGTGATTAGGTTACATTGTTTACATTTATACATGGATCATATTATTCAACAATAGTAACTGAGAGACCCCCTCTGATAGGAATAATTCATCAGCGATG
>CAUYPK010070041.1:0-20110 GCA_963574355.1 Loris lydekkerianus
ACCCACCTGAACACACACCCGTGCCCACCTGCACAGACACCAGCCTCATACACCCGTGCCCACCTGCACAGACACCAGCCTCACACACCCGTGCCCACCTGCACACACACACTGTGCCCACCTGCACAGACACCAGCCTCACACATCTGTACCCACCTGAACACACACCCGTGCCCACCTGCACAGACACCAGCCTCATACACCCGTGCCCACCTGCACAGACACCAGCCTCACACACCCGTGCCCACCTGCACACACACCGACCCACTTTTACACATTCTTTCCACTCTGCTGGCAGCAAAATTTGGTGCAGAAAAAAAATTCGAGTTCTTTCTTTAAAATTGAGAATAATGGACTCAGGATGTCCTTAATTAACATTACATGAATATGGATCACTCTGTGTGGAAGTTAATATTTTCAACATTTATCTCATAATTGGGAGACAAGGAACAAGGCACATTAATGACACCCAGGACTTCTAAGGATGTGCATCAAAAAGGATCAAACAGGCTTCTAATGTTAAAGATGAAACCTCTGACTCAAACAGCGACTCTGGGGCCTGTTTTCCCGCAGCTGTGGGGTCTTTCAGAAGAGGCCTGCTGGGCTGGCCGTGCTGGTTTGAAAGGCGCCCCTCACCTTACTCAGTGGGGTGGGGGCTGATCTGAAGCTACGTGGCAGTGCGTTTCCGCAAGCCGGAATGAGGGTGACTGCACAGCAGAAGGTCCCCACCCTGCCTGAGATGGGAATGATAATTAGCTGATTAAAAAGGCAGGAAGCACTAATCTCTTAGTGCAGGGTAACTCCAAATCCACGTTGTTCCCAGAAGCACAGCCTTCAGATGATTTGAAAGAACAGCTAATGACCATTTGAAAAGGACAGACAGACCAGCCTGGTCCCCTCTGCCCTGGCACCTCCCCTACAGGCTGGGTGCGGGGCGGTGGTCCTTCAGGGCCAGCGTCTCACCCGGCCAGCTCCCAGCTTGGCTGAGAGTCACCCTGGGGACATGGGTCCACATATTAAGTGCGGACAGCTCAAGGAGGGCAGAGGGAGTTAACACTGCTAGATGACAACATTGTATTCTCAGCACGATCCTGACGGTCAAGGTGATTTATTCTACAGGTCTGTGGTTTTTCCCCATCAAAATGTTGTTTCTGTAACATGAAGTAAATTCTCTTTTGAGCATCCAGAGGCCCCACTAGCTGTGCCCTCGGGAGCCAAGTGGCCTCACCCACGGAAACTCGGAGAAGCCACCCTTGTCTCAGGGAAGGAGTGTCTGTCTCCTGCCCTGCTGTTTCCAGCACTTGAATAAAAGCTCCTCCTGGCAGACTGGAAATTAGAATTTCATGCCTGTGAAAGCCACATTTATAGGGCCTTTGCGGCTGCCCTACAATAGCTTGAATTTGGTAGTGAAAAAATTGGTAAGTCCGTGAAGCTCAGGCTCATGTCCCCAGGCTGCTGAGCTGACCCTGTGGAGAGGCACACACCGCCCCATCCCCTCTGCTGGGGCTGCTCTGTGGGTCTCCTGTGGCCTAGAGACTGAGCCGAGGGGCAGAGCTGTCAGCCAGACGGCCCAGGCCTAGAGCAGAGGGCAGCCAGGCCCAGGGTGTCAGGACTCAGAGGATGACCACAGGACCACCAAACAGCTCTGTGGTTGTTCCTGATGACTGGGTACTGGACAGACAGAGACAAGGGACTGTCCTGGGGATACTCTCAAGTTAGTCTAGCCACACACCGTGAGGCAGAGTGGGAGTCATGTGCTATGTCTGCCCTCAGTAACTCTGTCTCCCCATTTTTTTTTTCCTTGAAAGATAACAGAAAGATGTGTTTGGTGAATGGTGACTTCTAACGTCCTAAAGGATGTTAGAAGGAGGGAGGCTGGGAGGGAGTGGCCTTCATGGCTACAGGTAGCAGTCTGGGGGTCCTGGTGAGCCCACGGGAGCAAGGCCACCATTGGGTCCCCCTGCAGCACCTCCCACTTGAGCAAGACTTGTCCCCTGGGGCTGCTGGCCCACAAGATGCTTGCGGTCTGGCTCCCAACTTCACGCTGCCCACCTACCCCCCAGCACTGCCTGGCCTCTGTGCTGCTGTCCCCTCTGCCTAGACGGCTGCTTTGCCCAAGGCATTTCTGCTCCTCTAGAGGTAAAGCTCCCCAGGAGCCTGGAGAGGCCAGGAGGGACCCTACCTCCGGGCCTGCAGACACAGACTTCTGGCCTCCAGAACCTCGAGGAAGCACATTTTTGACATGTTAACCCACCTGGCGTGGTGATGTGTGACAGGGGCCCTGGGCACATTGCATTCCAGGCAGCAGCAGTGTCTGATCCCCCCCACCTAGCTCCTGTTTCAGGATCACATCACAGCCAAGAGCTGAGTGACCCTCCAGGGAACCCCACCCTTCTCTCATGTGGATTTGTCCTCAGGTCTGGACTAGCAACACCTGTGAGCCTCCCCGGGTGGAGAGCACTCACTCCACTCAGGACATCTGTCCTTCAGCTGGAGGTGATTAGCACTTCACTTCCTTCTCACTCATTGTTTCTTTCTAAATTCACCAATGACCTATATGTAAACCAATTTGCCAGTCTTTGTTATGTTTATTTTTCTTTATAAAGTATTTGCAAGCCTATCTGTGCAGGGGGTTGCAAGAAGAATTGTGCAAGAAAAGCTCCAGTTATCTGCTTCTAAACAACCTTTGATCATGAAATGCAGTTAAAGGGCAAGAGGAGAGGGCTTCTCAGAGGACACATCCTGCAGGGAACATGCAGCCTTGGTGTCCATCTCCAGCCACGCAGCTGTTTCTGAGAAGGGGACAGTAAGTTAAACCACTGACATCTGAAAATCCTGCTGAGATTATTTTCTGAGCTGTGCATTTCCAAATAGGCACAAGGAAACTCAATTGCGATATAGGTCGGTGTTGACCAGACCAGGGCCGTTGGCCCCTTGATGCCCAGCTGGGTGCTGGCTGGGGCTGGATGCTCCTGTGGTGCGGACACTTTCTACAGAGCTCTGTGACCACTCACTGTTATTTCCTATGTCTATGCAGGGAGCACAGTCTGGTTTTGGACTCTCAGGCAGAAAGACTAACAAGATTTTATCTTCCTATATCCATGATAATTGCTGTTTGTCTTGGGAAATTTAGGCTGGGAGGCTGTGCGGGCTGCCTCTGGGGCTGGCCTTCTCCTGTACCCGAGTCTCTGCCCCCACTGCGATGTCCTTCCTCATGGCTCTCAGGATGTGCAGGCAAGGGTGGACATTCCTTTGATGATTTTAGTTTCTAGAAAGCTGTGTTCACTCATCTCATTCAATAGATGTTTGCTGAGTGTCTGGGATGCCATTTATTCATTCTGCAGGAATATTGTCACCTGTGACATGTCACTCTCTACTCAGGGCCATTTTCTCACTATTTCTCACTATAACAGCACTTTCTCACTATTTCTAGAGCATTCTAAGAGCGGCCCTACCCTAGGGCCTTTGCACACCCGTGTCTCTCTGCCTTCTTGTCTGCACAGGTGTAGCTGTGGATGAGGCTGCCCCATTGAGTCCTGATGCTCCCTCTCCCTCTTCCTTTTTTCAACAGCACGTCCCTGAGGGAGCACTGAGGGCCCGGCTGCAGGACCTGGAGGGAATGTGCGGTGGGCAGGACTGGGATTGTGCCTGGGAAGCCTGGGGGGTGGTGGCAAAGTCTCTGTGATCAGGCATCAGTGAGTGTCCTGGCCGTCTGTGTGGCCTGGATTGGCTGTGGATTCCACGGGGGCTCAGAGTCACCAGGTGGGAACAGATTTGCGTCTGTACAGTGTATTCAGTATCTCCGTCCTCCGTGCCCCTGTCCACAGCTCCGGCGTAGGACCTTTGATTCCAAGTGCTGAGGGCAGGAGGGAGAGAAACATCTTCCCATCCCTTTCTTCTCCACCTGTGTGAGCTTCCTATGTCTGCTGAAACAAATTACCACAATCTCAGTGGCTTAAAACAACACAAACATATTGTCTTCCTATTCAGGACAACAGGTGCCCAACATGGGTCTTGCTGAGCTAAAATCTAGGTGTCATGAGGGCTGTATTTTATTTTATTTTATTGGAGGCTTTTGAGAGCAATTGATTCCTCTGCATTTTCTAGCTTCTTGAGCTTCTGGAGGCTTCTAGAGGCTGACTGTATTCTTTGGCCAAAGCCCCTCCCTCCATCCTCAAAGCTGGTAACCTTTGGACACACTTTCTCCTGTGGCCATTTGTCTGCTTCATCAAGCCAACGAAAGTTCTTAATTTGTAAAAACTTTATTGATTTCTTGGGGCCCAGGACAACCCAGGATGATCCCCCATCCCAAGATGCTGAATCTTATCCACATTTGCAAAGTCCTATTTGCAGTTTAGGGTAACAGTCGCAGGTTTCAGAGATTGGGGCGCTGGAAGGGGGAGACTTGTTCTTCTGCCCACCGTGACCCCCTGCTCCCACTTCAGCCAGAAGCATCTTCTCCATTCTCCTTCCAGGGACGTGCCAGGGTGTGTCCCGTGCTCTGGGCCTTCCCACTTTTCATGGGGGTTCCTTATATACGGATGATCCTAGATCGGGGTAACAGCTCCAGGAACTCCCAAAGAACTTTTCTTTCTGTCTCTCAATAAAGCTTAACTTTTAAAAATCAAAAATGTTTTCTTTCAGTCCTGGACAACTAATGAGTCAAAGAAATCAAAGGAAAAATTAGAAAGCATCTTGAGAGACACAGAAATAGAAACAGAACAAGCCAAAGCATATGGAACGCAGCAGAGCAGCCCTACGAGGGACGTTTATGACAATCAACACCTGTCTCTACAAGACAAAAACCATCGCAGATAAGAAACCCAATTACACCTCAACAAACTAGCAAAAAGAACACACTAAGCCCAATATTGGTGGAAGAAAGGAAATAATAAAAATCAGAGCAGGAATAAATGTAACGGACCCTAGAAAGATAAAGGTCGACAAAACCAAGTGTGACCTTACGAAAAAATAAAATTGACCAACCTTTGACTAGACTTGCTAAGAAAAAAATGAGGAAAGAACCAAATAAATAAAATTAGAATTGAAAGGAGACTTTGCAACTGATAGCATAGAAAAATACAAAGGGTCATGGGAGACTACTATAAAGGGTTACAGACCAACACACGGATGACCCAGAGGAAAGGGCTGAACTCCTGGAAACGTACCACCTACTGAGAATGAATTAGGAAGAAATAGAAATCAGGAACAGACCATAAAGAGGGCAAGATCGAATCAGCGATCCAAAGCTGGCTAAAAGAAAAGCCCGGAACAGGATGGCTTCCCAGCTGAATTCTACCAAACATTGAAAGAAGAATTGATGACAAACTTTCTTAAACTCATCCAAAAATTAAAGAGAAGAGAGCACTTCAAGTTCACTGGATATGGCTAGCCTTGCCAAAGTTAACGAGGACACTAATGAGGAACAGAATCACAAACCCAGTATTAGGGAGTCACCAGCAATGCGGGTGTCTTAGTTTAATATTAGAAGATGTCACCCCGTGGTCAGCCTCACCACCCTCCTCGCTGACCACAGGCTTCTGCCGGCAGCACTGGTATTTGGCATCTCATGTCTCCAGGGCACTATAGAAAGTTTCTTCAGCTGAATTCTCAGTAGTCTGGTTCCTTGTGTTCCGTCTTTAATAAATATTGTGTGTTCTCTAGTGAGGGTTCTGGTTCAGGACTTGATCACGTTTCACACTGTCCTTGCAAATGCAGGACAACCAAAGGGCCTCCATTCATGGCCAGAGCACTGCGGACGGGCCCTGCTGAGTCACCTCTGAGCAGGGTTCTCAGAAATCCCACAGCAGAGGTCGGGTCAGGCCCAGGCCAGGCTTTAAGACGACGTCTGTCTTAACTGGAGGTGCAATGAACACTGCACCCAGGAGGGTGTCGGAACCCTGTCCTGCATCTGCTGTTAGCACCCTGAGGCACAGGAAGGGGGAGCCTGGAGAGGGTGTGGGAGTGGGGGACAGGCTCACACCTCTGCTCTGCTGCCCTTCACCTGACCACGGAGAGGGCAGGATGGAGGAGTCAGAAGACACAGGCCTGTAGACCCCCTGGGCTGTAGATGGTCTCTCCACGGTGCACCCAGAGGGGCTCCTGTCCTGCCCAGAGGTGGGTAGCAGGGACTGGTCCAGTGCCCTGGGGACTTGGACCTGACAACAATTCCCTCCTATGTCCCCTCTCCACTCTCCCCTGAGATTCAGGACCACCCCACAACAGCGCTGACATGACTCGAGAGTTTGTACCAAGTGACACAATTAGGACAGAAATAAATCCCAGGCTGAGCAGGATGAGTGTCCCTAACACTGGCTCAAGTCCAAGGTCAGCAGGAGGCCTGGCACTCCCTGACCTTCCAGTCCCCGAAAAACCAGCTGTGAAACTGCCTTTCCCAGTGGACTAGATACTCTGGCAAGCTCAGCTTTGTTCCCAGGCCAGGAAACGATTTCAGCATTTCCTGCAACACAAACATTCTTCAGATCCAACATTTAAATTGGGAAAGACACTTTTAAAATCCTCTCACAGGTTGTATTAATGTCCAGGCTAATTTTCTCTGCTGCATGTTTCCAAAGACAACCAACTGCCGCCTTCTCACTGGCCTGTCTCACCTCCTGCAAGAAAACTGCTAGTTCTTCATTGAGACTCAGCCCTCCAGTGTTCTCTTTTCAAACCAGAATGTCAGTCGCTTTACAGAACAGGGTCAAGATGGGACCTGAGAGACCCGCTAAAGCCATCAACTTGAGGACATGAGGGGTCCCTTTGGGCACCAGGGAGCGTGTGCCTGCTCAGGGGACGGGACAGCCAGGGCCTTACACGGGCTGTGGCTGAGGCTCCTGCCTCGTGGTGACTTACGGCCTCTTTCTCCTGGGCATTTATCTGCTCTGGTCCCTTAGCCAGCAGCACTGCTTTTCATAAATTAGATCAAAGCATCTTTGCACCGGGAGCTGGCACCGGACTGACAGGCCTCTTTGGAGTTACCTGACTTACTTTCCTAAAATGCAAAGCTGTGAATCAACCCAAGATTTGTGGGTGAGGAAATGTCCCCTGGGCGGCCCCCTCATGGCTCCCTCTCCACCTTATGACTCCAGTTTATAGGTGGTGACTTTAAAGCCGAGGGCATTTTTTACAGAGATGCCAAGACTTATGGCACAGCCCTACAGGTCGGCAGGGTTCACTTTGATTTATTTGGCTCTGTGGGACACATATAGAGTTTCTTTCAAAGTATTTATTTTTAATTTTTATAAAGAAAATGCACAAGTCAGAAGTTGCAGGCGCTACTCCAACTGTGTGAGTGCTGTGAGTCCTGGTGGCTAGGGCTGCTCTGGATAAGGATGAGGGCAGTGGCAGGGCACCCACCTTCTCCCAGGGGGCTCTGGCTCCTGCTACATTTGGGGGCATATTTCTAACCTTCAGGACACTCCTGGGCTGGAGTGAAGAAAAGGCAAAACTAGGACTCCAGCCGGGTGCAGGGGGCTAAGTGCTCATGCACTGATCACACTAACTGGGTCACAAAGAAACAACTCCCTGGGAAGGGCCTGGGCATGTGGACGTCTTTAAACAAAGGGAGAGTTCTCAGAACTCAGTAGGTGGCTCTGCGGCAGTAGTCTCAGGCAGGCCAGTGACCTGGTCTCTCTCAGAGTCACCAACTGTCAGAGCAGATACCTCTGAGAGCTTGACTCTGAGCACCTCAGCCTCAGGTCGGGATGTCCAGCCTCAGGGTCACAAGATAACCACTCTGGGTCATGGAGCAGGACTGTGGCAGGGATGGGCTGAGCTCTTATCCTGGTGATACTCCTGCCTGGTGATCTGCTCTGGAAGATGTCTGGTACCCCTGGAGAAGCCACTAGCACATGGCTGGCATCCTCCAGTCACTAGTGTGTAAGTTACACTGAACTCTTTCTGCGGCCTGCTCACTGCCTCTTCTTAGGGGACAGTGTGCCCAAATCGCAGGCCCTGCTGCACCTGTCTCGACCCCTGTGACACTTGGCTGGCTCTGCCCTTCTATTCTCGAGGGAGGCTCCACTGCCTCATTTTCTGAGGGTGTGGCAGAGACCCAGAGCTGATAGCAAACGTCACTGCTATGCCTGAGCCGCCCTACTGGGAAAAAGGCCGCACCTCCCCAGCTTCAGCCCAGTGGAGCATCCCCGCCAGGGCGGCCTGTGCTCTGCGTTTCCCTTAATGCTATCCTGACAGCTGACCGCAAGGAGAGCTGGGCCAACCGGAGGCCTCTGTCTCTCAGTCAAAACCAGAGAGTGTTCAGGGCTTCTGTGTGCTGCGTTCTGGTTGAGGAGTGTTGGCCACGCGAAGGAAGGTTTTACCCTTGAGTGAGCATGTCAGAACTTGGACAGGGTCACAGCTGCATTCAGAGATGTCAACTTCAACCACAGTCCTCTCCCCCTCTCCCTGCTCTCTCTTACTGATATCTCGTCCTGATGTCTTTAAACACTTCTAAATAGTTTCCATCTGGTATATTTGGCCTTTTGAATTGGTGGGTTTTACTAAAAAAAAAAAAAAAGGACTCTTATTTATGCAAGTAATGTTTTTATTGCAATATAATGTGGTATAAAATTTCATCTTTCATATAAAATATATTACGCATGGTAAATAAATGGCTAAGCTGGAGAATGTTTTAAAGTTAATTATTCACTCCTTATTTTTTAATATTATTATTATTATTTTTATTGTTTGGGATTCATTGAGGATACAAAGAATTAGGTTATGCATTTGTTAGATAAAGTCCCTCTTATAACTGTGTCCTGCCCCCAAGAGGTGACCCATGACCCGTTCCCCTCCCTCCACCCTTTCCCTCTGTCCCCTACCCCCCTCCTGTATTAGCTCATCTGCTGCCTTCATATCAGAATTGAGTACACTGGATTCTTGCTTCCCCGTTCGTGTGATGTTTTACTACGATGAACGTGTTCCAACCCCATCCAGGTTAATACAAATGATGTAAAGTCTCCATCTTTTTTAACGGATGGATACTATCACTCCTTATTTTTAACAACGAACCTGTGACACTGGTTGTGGTTTGGTGGAGATAATAATGATTATGAACAGCTTTTCTTTTTCTAAATTTGAATGGAAATAACTATATGAGATGCAGATGTTGTTTTCTGCCTTCACTGATTGAATAATTTTGCTAGCTGTAGGTCTGTTCTGGATGCTGTCTTTACTCAGCCATTTACTGCTTGTTTTAAAATCTGGGGAAGTGTTTTAAATATCAAATATCACTTTTCCATGCTTTTGATTAAGCCTACTTCTGAAAACATATATAGTACATGGTTCTGGCTGCGACAGATTGTAATAAGCCTCCTACTGAAAAGAATTATGAAGTAGCATTGTATGTGTGCATGTGTGTACACATGTGTGTATACACGTGCATGTGTGCACACGTGTATATATGTATGTGTGTACACATGAGTGTACACATGTGTATATATGCACACACATGTTTGTACACACATGTATGCTTGTATGTATACATGTGTGTGCCTGTGTGTGTTTAATTGCTGTGGAACATGAAGAGCAGTGGATGCACGTGGGATCTGGGAAGTTACGACCCCCAGAGGAGGTCAGTAGGAGAAGAGAGAGGCACACACCTCTAGTGCGTCTCCTGAGAATTTATTTCATTTCATGAGGCTGGGGTGGACTGGGAGGGACAGAGTGGAGAATGAATATACCCCAGCAAAAAGCAAAAATTTTATTAGACATAGAGAATTCGGAGATAACAAGTGGCTGAAAATTAAGGGCCTATATTTTAGAAAAGAAAGGGGCCTCCAAGAAATGAGCTGAAAAATGAGTCAATAACGTCTCCTAAAGCTGTTGGCTACTCCTAAGCTGCACATGTGCTCAGCGAGGATCCCAGAAATGAGCAGAAAGCCCGAGCTAACAGTCACAAATCTGAAAGAAGTTTTCCAACAGGCACTGGATGCCGGAGACAGGAGCTCAACCCCTGCCAAGGTCAGGACACTGCGGACTCCCAATGACGATCTCAGAAGGAACCCACAGAGAGAGGGGAGGGCACAGCACACCTGAGGGTGGTGATTGACAGAGTCAGGTGACCACCGTCCAAGGGAAGAGAAACACCACCCGGAGCCTCTAAGGTCATTTTTATCCACAAAACTGAAAAGTCTGATATTCAAGAAAAATAATTACAAGGCCTCCCAAAAATCAGAACTTAAAAACTAAAACCATGAACTTTAACATGGCTATGACTAGTATAATTAAGAATGTAGAGAAAAGGATGGAAACTTTCATCAGATCCTTAGATTTCCTGAAAAAGCTAAATAGAAATTTTAGAGCTAAAATTACCATGAATTAAATTAATAACGTATCTGGCACAGTGAACAGATGTATGGATGTTTGAGCCCTGGAAAGACAGCAGAGAAGACAAGGAACATTGGAAAAAATGTTGCAACAACTCAACCCTGCCTTTGTGGTTCAAAAGCACCCATCAATACCATGTAAACTCAGAGCCATGTCTGTGTTCCAGCAACACCTTGCTATAAAGTCTGGCTGCTGTCAGGAAGGAATTAGTTTGTGCTGCTTGCTAAGGTATTACCATTACTCTGCGATCTACCTTTCTGTACTGTTGACTGGGTCACTTCAGGGTAAACCCACAGAGGTAGAGATGCTGGGTAGAAGGTGAGTGTGAGGGCAGTTTACTAGATGTCACCACTTCCCCTCCCAAGGGCTGTGTCACTCACCCCTCCTGCAGCCACACGCCATGTGCCTTATCTTCACAGCCTGGCCAGCGGAACATGTCGGCCAACTTTTCCATTATTGAAAATCTGACGGGGGAGAAATGATCTTTTCGTGTGATTTTACTTAGCATTCCTGCAATGCTGAGCAGACTATTTTACAGGGCCTTTGTTAGGTTTAAGTGTAAATGCTTCATTTGCCTTATAAAATTATTATTTGTACTTTCGTATGCACAGAGAAATTTTAGTAGCGCTGGGAATCTCTAGTCTTTGAAGTGATAGTGGAATCTCGCTGTGGGATTATCAGGAGGGCTCGTCTTTCATGGACACTTTCCAACATTTACAAAAATTATTCTGGTTAGACTTTCAATTTCGTAGGGGCAATTTTAGAGTGCTCTATTTTCACTAAAAATTATTTTTCGTAGTGTTTAACTTAATTTGCAGATATTTCTGTAAATAACATCTTAGAGCAGCTTTAATTTTTATTTTTGGGTGGAGGTTGATTCTTACCCACCCACTTTCTTCCTCTCCTTTTCTTTCCCTTTTCTTTTCCTATCTTTTCTCTCTTTCTCTCTCTTTTTCTTCCTCTCACTACCAGCACTTTCTCCTCATTTATTAGAATTGAGTTAGCTAGTTGCTTTGTTGTAATTATTTGCCACCTGTAAGAAAGACTCGGACCCCACTTCAGGTATAAATTAGGTGATGACTTATTACACCTGCACGGGCAGGCCGCCACCCAAAGGCGAACGGCCCCCAAATGAGGGGCAGGTCAGCTTTTATACCATTTTGTTGCCGTGCAAGCAAGCAGAAACAAAAGTGGCAGTGAGCTGGGGTGGGGTTACAGTCAGGGGGCTACAGCGTGGCGACTGCGTGGTGTACTACGTGGTGGTTGTCATGGAGAGTTGGCATGGGGGCAACCAGGGGGACACAGTACCTTGGGAACTTTGCATAGGTAACTTCTTTTCACCATTGTTTTGCCGTAGCTAGGGGGTTGGGGGGACTGGGAGAACCTCCCTCTTCTATGGGGGTAAGCTTTCCCATTGTTTTACCTGTTGCTAGGAGTTCTTGAGAACTCAGGGAACTTCCTTGTTCTATTCTGAAACCTGTTTGAGGAATTAAGGGGGGGGGTTGAGACATGCGGGGACTCAGGCTGAGACAGTTAGGGGCCTTTAGGGGTCCTTTTGCTGGGTACGACAGCTTGGCCATTTCCATTGGTTTTTGTTGAAAAAAGATTTGATTATTAATTGGATCTTTTCCCCTACTTTTTACTATATTAATTTTTGTTTTTCTTTTTATTGCTTGCTTCATTGTGCTTTCCGTATACTTTCTGTTCTTTTCCTAGATTTTTCATTCATTTTTGTCTGTATTGGTACAGGTATTTGAAGCCATGGATTTTCCTTTGATTATTGCTTCAGTGAATTTCGTAAGAGTTATCGATTTTGTTTGCTTTTTATCACAGTCATTAGATTTTAGATGTATTGCACTGTGATAAGAAAGGCTTGTTTGCAATTGTCTAGAGAATGTGTCAATATTTTCTTTGGGACCTAATAAATGATCAATTCTTGAAAAGACGGTGTACTCTCCATCCTTAGGGAGGAAGTCTCAGGGAGCTCAGTTAAGGTCAACTTCACTGACCCCACTGCCAATGTCTCCAGCTCCTTCCTTTATTCGTTAGTGTATTTTCTGTTTTATGGAGATATCTGGTGTCATCTTTGGCATCAATATTGATAACTCTCTCTCACACGCCTATGTGTACAGAGTTATGCTTCTAGTTTGCACACGCGTCTGTTTCTCACATTTCCTCTCAGGGCCACGCCTTCTGCTTCCTCCCTTCTCCTCCCGGCCTGTTCGCTCTCCTGAGTCACTTCCTCTCAGCCCCTTCTTGCCTTCTGGCAGGAGTTGCTTGTCATGCTTTTTTAACAAGCCAGTTAAACTCCTCCCCATTCATCCAGAGAACTGCCCTCTGGTCGGTGCTGGAGGGGCACCTGCCCATCAGCCTCTTTCCTTCCTTCTGTGACGTGTTTTCTACACCATTCAAGTTTTTCTTCTACCCTCCCTCCACTCCCATATTTACATAGCTTTGCATTTTGAAGGGCGCCTTTGTATTTATGCCTTTTAGATCCCATTCATCTTCTGTGTTTTTACTTAGCAATTTGTTGACCGTAGTTTTACTGTCTTAGTGGCACCCTTGACGGTCACCTGTGCACTGTGTATCACAGTTGATGAGCTCAGCGTCTTCTCTTCTTTCTCATTTAGCTTTACCTCCCTTTTTAGCTTTAGTATCTCTATGTTGTTAGAATATAAAATATATACTGTTCTCTTATGCTCATCCCCACCTGTATTTTAGTTTTAAATACGCAATTAGGTATTTTAAATAATCTTCACTGTTCTTCTACCTGTGCTTCATCAGTCACCTCCGGGTTGGACAGAGGTCATCTTCCAGCAGCGTCCCCCCACACTCGCCAGAGGACAGCCCCTGTGTCCTTACAGGGTTAAGATTATTAGTCTAGAGTCTTCGCATCAGGGCAGTTTTAGCTGAGTATGAAGTCTGTGGCTAACACGGTCTTGTCCAGGTTTATTAAACGATACCCACGTTGCCTTGAGGTGGCAGGCTGCTTTTCTTATCCTTTGGTGTTACTTGTATATTTTTGACCTGAGGTCCTGATTTTTTATTTTAACTTTTAAAGTCTAATAGTTTTAGTCAGCTAAGATTTTAGAGTTTGTTACTTTAGGTCAACCTCCCCAGGTTCCTGTAGACCTTTGAAGAATGTAGCCCTGTCTTGGGGCTTTCTGTTTCTGGAACAGGTCCCAGAGCTGTGCATCTGCGCGTTAGCCGTGATCCGTTGAGGTCTCCAATCGTCACCGCTGGACAGTGTCCTGCCTCTCCTCTGTTTCAGCCATTTCCCTCTGGCCCCTTTTCCTTCTCTGGTTCTTACATTTTCATTCTTCTAGTTAAATTCGTATTGGAATATATCCTCCTGCAGGAGGTTTCTAAGTTTGCCTTTGTTTCTGGTGTGTTTTTGGTACTTTCTGCTTCTATTTTTTTTTTTTTTTTTGAGTTCAATAAATTTTCATTTGATTTCTTGCCCCTTATTAAAATCTTAAATGCCTGTCTTTGGGTATTTAATTGACTTCAGAATATTGTTGTGTTAGTTTTAGTCTGGGTTTTTTTGGGGGGAAGGGTGTAGGATGGGTTCAACAACTTAAATACTTTGAAACGTTCTGTTTATTCTCACATTTGCTTTGTGTAAATGGAGACTGCTCCTGTGTATTCACATGGTGATGATCAGAGGATATTAGAAGTTTTACATCTTAGAGACACTTCTGTCATTGTAGCGAAGTGCAGTTACCAGGGCAGAGGGTGAGAGTTCTTTGATGTTTGGGGGTCAGTTTTATCTCACAGGATAGGAAATTTTGCCCTTTTCTGTCCCCCCCCCCATTTTCCTTTCACCGTCTAGTCTCCAATGCATGATTTTTTTTTCTCAATTTTTACCTTTGTCTCCCCAGAAACGTCATCCTGACTTTCCCTGTACTTGGTACCTGGATCTGATGGGGTAGCTTCAGGGTTTTTTCATTCTGGGTGGACTTTCTCTTGTTGTTTTCATTTTTAGGCACATCTTAGGCTATTTCCCCTCTCCTTCCTTTTCTACTCATTTTCCCAAATTCCTCTAGGTCTCCACAAAGACTCAGGAGACATAGCTGCTGAAATCGGTCTTGTATTTTCTGCCCATGAGTAATTTTTCGTTTGTTGTGTCCTTTGCCTTTTTGTTAAGAAGAAAGTGTTTTATCTCTTCTCATTTTATTGGTTAGTGTTTTTGAGGCTGTGTGGAGAGATTCATATTTAGGTGGCTGTCCCTGCCTCAGCCACCTGCGAGTGCCAGGAGGCACCGTCAGGTGCAGGGAGTAAAGTGCCTCCCGCCAGTTAAGTGGGTGTTGAATGTGGAGGCAAGAGACCCAGCTGCAGCCCAGATGGACATCAGGAGGCGAACGGCAAATGCATCTGGGACAAGTTTCACATGACGGAATTCTGCGTGGTGACCCGTTCTGCAGTCTCACCCTCAGGACGAGATGCTGCGTCCCACCTGGACAGAAAGGGCAGCCAAAGGGCAGCCACGGTGCTGTTCTGTCCGCTGGATTCCAGAACAGAGAAAAACTGTGTGTGGTGACAGGGAGCAGACTGCGGGTCACCTGGTATAGAGCATGGTGGACTGGGAGGCCTTCTGGGGATCGGGGTGCTACGTGTCCTAACAGCTGTGGGGCTCACGTGGATGGACTTGGTTGGAGCTCACTCAACGGTTCACTTAATATGGAACATTTTATTATATATAATTTTTTCCTTAAACCTGTTTTTGTAAGTAAGTAAAGACATTTTCAGAAAAAAAAAAAAAAAAAAGCCAGGAGAGTTAATTTCCTGCAGACCTGCCCTGCACGGTGCGTTATAGCAAAACCGACTTTCCAAAACAGGGCCTGGAGGAGCCGGGTCTTAAGGAACAAAGAGCTATTGCTTTAGGGGCTTCTAGGACATGGGAGCCACCCTCCATGGAGCAGGCGAGGGGGCCAGGAGCCCGGTCGTGGCATTTCCTCTGAGAGCAGCCATGCTGGGATGTGCCCTGCCAGCGGTCAGCACGGCCACGCCAGCAAGCCTTCATCATTCTCGGGTGAGGCTGGCAGTAAGGGAATAATCCAAGGTCACCTATTTTCAACTTGTTTTATAAACTTTGTGTTGTTAGTTTAAGAAAATAATGACAGAGGAAGCATGAAGTATTTTTGAGCATGTATATAGTGAAGACTGTCAGTTTACGGAGCTGGGTAGTGCAAACTAGTCCTAGATCCTGGGGGATCTCAGGGAGTATCACAATACATCTTTAGGAAACGTCTCTTTTCCAATTAGACTTTGAAAGCCAAGAGATGAGGAAAAATCAAGCTCCCAGGAAAGGAACATGTGTGACACAACGGTTGCTGCAAGCACCGATTCATCTGTGTCCAGCACCATTGTAAACAGCTGCAGGAATTACAGAACAGAGCAGAATGGTTTACAAACCTGGCAATAATCATCAAAATAATAAGACTATACTAGCTGTAACCAAAATGAAAGGAGGCAAGGAGTGAGTGGATACAATTCTTTGACTTTTAATCTCTTCTTTCAGAAAATCGATTCCATCATTACTGAGTGAAATGGGAACTTCATTTAAACCAAGGACTGAAACCACAATATTGTTCATAATGTTTTGATTTTAAATCTCAGAAGGACCTTGTATGAAATAAAACATAAAGACAAGACATAGTTATTTACAATTCAGCAATTTCCTCAGTTTTACTTCTGTTCCTTTTTTTCACTGTGGCAGAATTAAAGTCAATACGCATTTAAGCAGTAATGTGTGTTATGATCCCGTTATAATAAAACCTCATTCTTTCCATCCTTCTGTCTGTGTGTCGGTGAAAAAAATCTACATTCACACCAATATAGCAGATGTTGGGGGAAATTTTTTCCGAAATGTGGGTGTACAGTCCCCGCCACAGCATCACGGCCCAGGATGGGAGAGCAGGTCTGCAGGGAGGACTAAGTGCAGCAACCCCCCCAGCAGTGCTCAGCCTCTTCCCACTGGGCAAATCCACTGTCTTTGCTTCTCAAGCATCCTGTTCTGTCCCAGACAGAGGAGGCCCTGCGAGGTGTTTCCTGGACCCACTGCTGCCTCTGGGCTGATGCTGAGCTCTCCCTAGACCCAAATACAGAGACTTCTTTGCAGGCAGTTACCCGGAAGCTGAAGTTCAAGGGTGCTCTTTGAGGACATGTGTATAAAATAAAGAGGGCTGAGAGAAGGGGAGAGACAGCTGCACCCCGGCACAGTGGGGGAGGCTGCCAGGCTGTGACAGCTCAGGGGCTGCATCTCAGAGATGGGAGTGGGGAAGGGATGAGAAGACCACCAGGTAGACGTCGACCTCCCCTCCAGACCACGGATCCCACCTTGTTGACAGTGGTGCTGAAGGGCCCTGAGCAGGAAGGAGGCAGCCCGTGGCCCCTCTCCTGACCACGGAGGACGACAGGGCAGTGGAGCAGCGGCAGGGGCCCCGGAGGCTACAAGCACTCTGCTGGGCCCCTTGTTCTCCGTGCAGTGGAGGCTTCTGAGCTCTGAGTGTCGGGCAGAGCCCGGGAACCCAGATGACAGGAGCTTCGGTCTCTGGACAAAGGGCTGGACTCTGCACACTGCAGCCTGGCACTGGGGCCAGGATTCTCCCAGCAGGTTCAACCTCTGAAATTTCTCACCTTGCCAGTTATGCGGTGGTGGAAGGAAGGAGAGATGGAGGAAAGAGGAGGAGGAAGGAGACGTCACAGAGTCTGAGCACTGAGTCAGGTTCATCTGGCTTCAGAGCCCAGGTCAGGAGCAGCCTGTGACTGGACCAGCTGCGCCATCTCTCCAGCCCTGGTTCCTCGAATGCCCCCAAATGTGGGTGCTTAGATGATGAGCACCTCTGTGTGCACTGTCCCTGGCGCTTGGCTCAGGGAGGTGGCGGTCAGTGCTTAGAAGCAGCTTGCAGTGGTGCCTGTGTCCTCAGCTGTCATCAGGACCCAGTGGGCTACCTTCCTTAACCTGGAGTCCCATCACTCCTGTTTCCAGGAAACAGTCCTAGGGCCATGGGCACTGAGTGTCGGCTTAGTCCCAGGGGACTGAGCCTGGGACTACGCCGACATGTGCTGAGCCGGACACAGGGTCAGTGGGGCAGGAGGTCTCCTAAGAGGACGGAGCCATGTCTAGTAGAGCTGACAGGAAAGTCTCCAGGGCTGAGGCTCTGGGAAGCAGCAGGAACACAGCCGTCAGCCCTCCCACCCTCTGAGAGCATCTGCTGCCCCTGTGGACTGCCCCTTCCCCTGCTGTGGTCTGCTCCTCCCTGCCTCCCAGCCCTGTCGCCAGGCTCAGCCGAGCCGGGGCCGCAGCCCTGCCCTCTCCCATGCTTACTCTGCACTAACAGCCAGAGCACGTTGTCCCATTAAGCAGTCTGGCTGGCCTCCTCCAAGAAGTCTGCCTGCGTTGACTGCCCTCAGCTGCATCCCTGGGGTGTCACACAAACAGCTGTTTCTGTGACTCTGTGCGGGAGCCGTCAGCCCTCGTCGCCCTTTTTTAAATTTGTTTTTTCACTTTATCACCCTTGGTAGAGTGCTGTGGTGTCACAGCTCACAGCAACCTCCAGCTCTTGGGATTAGGCAATTCTCTTGCCTCAGCCTCCCGAGTAGATGGGACTACAGGCGCCCGCCACAACACCTGGCTATTTTTTTTTGTTGTTGTTCAGTTTGGCCAGGGCCAGGTTTGAACCCGCCACCCTCAGTCTATGGGGCCAGCGCCCTACTCACTGAGCCACAGGCGCCACCCAACCCCTTGTCACCTTTTAACTTCAGGTTTATTTGGCAGGACCGTGACTCCGTGGGTTTGGGAAGCCCTCACTTGCTATTTATTTTTTCCAGACAGTGATAGTACAAAGTGAAGGTGCTGTCTGGGGAGAGTCTGTGTATTAAAATCAAGTGAATTAACCTGTTCTTTACCCACAGGCACAGCTGACAGGGCTCAAAGTCAGCGGGGCTCTGAGATGTGTGCTGAGCGAGAGTCCAGGGTGAACTCCTGCCGCTCCAGGGGCCCTCCCGGTCACGTGCAACACGCTAACTGATGCTGCTTAAATCATTACTATTGCAACCATGCAGAACATCTTGTGGATGGCCCAGAACAAATCTGAGCACGTTTTCTTTCATTGCTAATGACTGTTTGGGTTTACAGCGCATTGCCAGCTGGCCTGGCTGCATGTGTGTCACAAGCCGGCGAGGAGCGTGGTCTGGCAGGTACTAGTTACGCTCCAAAGTGCTTGTTACCCAACTCTGGAGGTACAGCCCTCTCACTGACCAGTGACCACTGCCCTCTGTCTGTGGGTAGCAGGTGGCTTGCTAAGGCCTATTCCTCCCTTCATCCTGTTTAGAGGACATGGTCTCTGAGTGGCGCCCCAAGTTTCCCGGGAGCTGCGCGTTCTTCTGAAGGCAGCCCGAGCTTGTCCGCCACAGCGTCTGTTGGGGGGCAGGGACAGCATAGGCCCCTGTGGAGTGAAGGTGCGGTGACCTGCGCTAAGCTGCGATGCCTGCCCAAATGGAAAGGCACAGTTTGGGTTTTTGGACCTACTCGTTACCCAGAACTAATAACAGATTCAAACCTCAATCAACCACAGTGGAATTAGTTTCCAAATCAACATTTATTTTCAAAGCCAAAAACCCTCGGGCTTTGTGGACCTAAAAAATGGAAACTGAAACTAACATTTTCTACACATGCCCTGGAGCTATTCCCAAAGGCGACTACCGAGGGTCACTGAACAGACACACCTGTCCTCTGTCAATGTGACCTGGCATTGAACATGCTGTCCATATTCTTCACTACAACACTGAGGTCCCTGTGGCCTCCTTATGTGTGACTAAGGCAGATAGTAGAGATTTGGGCCATGTGTAGGGCACATGTGTGGGTGGAGACACGGCTGATGCTCAGTGATGGTGGCCGTGAGGTGGTCAGTCACTTCTGTCCCCAACAATGATACTCAGGACCCAGGGGATATGCACATTGACAGTGGTCAAGTGGGCTGGTTCTCCAGAGAAGCTCGTCATGGGCTCTACACTAGGGTTTGTCTGTATGAATACAGGTTGCTTACCTCTCTCCATGTGGCAGGATTTGGCTCACGTGTTATGGCAGTGATGGAGGCTGAGAAGTCCCACCATCTGCAGCCTGCAAGCAGAGAATAGAAAGGGTGGGGTATTTCAGTCTGAGTCCAAAGGCCTGAGAGCTGGAAACTGAGGGTGCAACCGCGTGCATGGGCTGGAGAAGGGCTGAGAGGAGCCAGCTAAGCAAAGATGCAGGAAAGGCGTGTCCAGGGCTACCTCCCCACCTGTGTTCTCTGCAGGTCCTCAGGGGGGGTGATAGCCCCACACAGGTCCCTTGCCATCTCATTAGGAGACACCCTCACCCACCAGGGACAGCGTTTGATCTGGGCACCCCTCAGCTAGCTCTGGCTGACACATAATATCAACGTCACACAGAGGAGGCAAAGTCACCATCTTCTCATCTTTCCTCTTCCCAAAGCCTTAGGCGCCCCTCCACACCCATCGGGGCCCCCTCAACACCCACCCGGGCCCCACTCCACACCCACCCGGGCCCCCCTCCAGACCCACCAGGCCCCCCCTCGACACCCACCTGGGTCCCCCTCCACACACACCTGGCCCCCCCTCCACACACACATAGGCCCCCTCCACACACACCCGGGCCCCCCTCCAGACCCACCAGGCCCCCACTCCACACCCACCTGGCCCCCCCTCCACACACACATGGCCCCCCCTCCACACACACATAGGCCCCCTCCACACACACCCGGGCCCCCCTCCAGAC
>CAUYPK010070042.1:0-51975 GCA_963574355.1 Loris lydekkerianus
GGCCTGAAACTGCCTCTACCTAGATACAGCCAATGTGGTACCATGCCACTGGCCCGACCCTGTCACTCACCTCTTCCCCCGCCTTCTTTCCCTGCCCCTTCTCCACAATAAAAAATAAATAAATTCAAAAAAAAAAAAAAATAAAGGCAAGAAAGGAGGAAAAGAAAAGTTATGGAAAAAGGACAAGAAAACATCAATGTTCTGGCCACACCCACACGAGTCATCCTATCCTAGCTTAGGCCTGCCTCTCTTCTCTGCTTTCATAGGCTTCTTCCAGATTCCGGAAGATTACTCGGTGTGTGTGATGTTATAGCAGAGTAAGAGAGAGGGTCTGATCTGCAATTTGAGAAAAAAGGAACTCTGTACAGCCTATAACAGAAAATTGACACCCAAGGAGATACTAGAACCATCCCTCTTATCAGGAATTTCCCAGTCTGGGGGGAACTCTACATTAGGACTTGGTGAATTCCCAGGGCCACTGTAATAGAACCACACTCCAAAGGTCTAATACAAAGTCAGGAATCTGAATGAGGATGGTTCCAGGGGTTGATCCACAAGTCTAAGCTTTACTTGCCAATTTCATCATAGAGATTATGAATGGCAGGCAGAGAAAACCAAGTAATCTCAGAGTCTCCTCATGGGTCTAATCAATCAGCCTGATACCCTTGTGTTAACATACCCTAATAGAGGACATGGTGACCCTCTCAGGTGCCTCAATGTTGTACCACACACACAGATTGCTTCGGTTCTGAGCTACTAGCACATCACTTCCTGGAACCCATTGCACATAGGAGCAGAAGTTGAGGATCATTGTCTTAGAGCAGCTTTCAATATCATACAGATGCAACTGAAGAAAGAAGAAGCAGATAACAGATTTAGAAGGGGGTATATGATTGTTCCCTGATTTGACCATTTCCTAATGATGAAATGTGGTAAGTTAACCCACCAGTCAGGTACATGAAGTTCAAAGCTTACTGACCTCCAGCCCTTAATGCTCAGTTGGTATGTCTTGAGTCTGGTCAAATAAAGCAAAGATCTACAAATAATGCAAAGATCTACACCCTGGGAATGTAAGTTAAGTGAAGGTCAGACTTTCACACTTGGAATAACTCTGGGCCAGTTGCCAATTTGGATTATAAAAGTAAGCCCACTAGACAAACTAAATGATCTAGAAATCTGTGATGTGGCTTTCACCAAAATGAAAAATTACCAGATTGTCTCTTTGGTGCTACCATACCGGGATGAGAATTAATGAGACTAGTAGGACAAGGTCCTCCAGCCAGCTTGGATGCTGCCAGATCTTCTTGGCTGAAAAGCACTGAAGAAGCAGGACTGGGTAAAAGTCAGCTAGGCATGGAGAGGAGAAATGTAGGGCTAAGAACATTTCACGAGGGCATACACTTGTGAATAGTAAGAGAGTAACCAACTTCCAAACACTTCTCTTGACTTTATTGTTATCATAATACAATCTCCTCAAGAGTAATATAGGATGGGTTGTGATGCTGGCTGCAGAAATGTTCATTCTCCTGTGCCTTTTGCTATGCTAATGGATTGGTAAAGGAATTATGCCTCATCCTGCTCCCCTATAAACCCTGGCAGCAGGCTGTCTCACACCTTCTATGAGCCAGCCAATACCTAAGGCCCTAGTAACCCT
Source organism: Loris lydekkerianus (assembly GCA_963574355.1). Classification (NCBI taxonomy): domain Eukaryota; kingdom Metazoa; phylum Chordata; class Mammalia; order Primates; family Lorisidae; genus Loris; species Loris lydekkerianus. The sequence goes on from CAUYPK010070042.1 coordinate 1,655, forward strand.
TCTTACACGAAGTTTCCGGTCCCTGAAGAGGAGCTTGTGTCCAGTCTCATTAAGTTCCAACCAATCCACACGGCTCTCATGACTGATGGTGCCAATGTTGTAACCACCAATCAGATCCACTATAGAACAAAGAAGAAAGGGTTAAGAAGAGAGATTCAAGGTCAGGCTCAGTGGCTCACACTTGTTATACTAGCACACTGGGAGGCCAAGGTGGATGGACTGCCTGAGTTCAGGAGTTTAAGACCATTCTGAGCAATAATAAGACTCCATCTCTACTAAAAATAGAAAAACTGAGGCAAGAGGATTGCTTGAGCTCAAGAACTTGAGGTTGCTGTGAGATATAATGCCACAGCACTCTAGTCAGGGTGCCAGAGCCAGACTCTGTCTCAAAACAAAAATTGAGGGTGGCACTCATAGCTCAGCAGGTAGGGTGCTGGCCACATACACAGAGGCTGGCAGGTTTGAACCCAGCAAGGGCCAGCTAAAACAACAATGACAATTGCAACAAAAAAATAGCCAGGCATTGTGGCAGGCGCCTGTATTCCCAGATACTTGGGAGGCTGAGGCAAGAGAATCGCTTAAGTCCAGGAGTTTGAGGTTGCTGTTTGAGCGATGACGCCCAGGCAGGGTAACAGCTTGAGTGTCTCAAAAAAAAAGAAAAAAAAATAGAGAGAGAGAGAGAGCGTGTGCGTGCGGCTCGGCACCCATAGCTCAGTGGTTAGGGCGCTAGCCACACACACTGGATCTGGCGGGTTTGAACCCAGCCCAGGCCTGCCATGACAACTACAATAAAAAAAAAATAGCTAGGTGTTGTGGCGGGTGCCTGTAGTCCCAACTGCTTAAGAGGCTGAGGCAAGAGAACTATTTAAGCCCAAGAATTTGAGGTTGCTGTGAGCTGTGATGCCCCAGCATTCTACTGAGGACGACATAGTGAATCTCTGCCTCAAAAAAAAGTAAATAGAGAGAGAGAGATTCACACGCTTCTGTACATAATGTATAAAATCTGGTCTTATAATCTTGTTTTTTGTTTTTTGAAATAGAGTCTCACTTTGTTGGCCCCAGTAGAGTGCCATGATGTCATAGCTCATAGCAATCTCAGCCTCCTGGGCTCAAGTGATTCTCTTGCCTCAGCCTCCCACGTAGCTGGGACTATAGGCACCTGCCACAACGCCTCGCTATTTTTAGAGACAGGGTCTTGCTCTAGCTCAGGCTGGTCTCAAACTTGTGAGCTTAGGCGATCAACCCACCTTGGCCTCCAAGAGTGCTGGGATTACAGACGTAAGCCACTGTACCCGGCCCTACGTTTTATAATCTTATGGTGGGGTTTAAGAATATTACATTGATCTAGTGTGTGTCACTGGGGAATGTGAATGGCTAACATATGTAATTCTGCTAGGATGCCTAAGAAACTCAAGTCTGTTTCAGAATCATTTAACTCTAGGCTCGGTGTGCCTAGCACAGTGGTTATGGCGCCAGCCACATACACTGAGGGTGGTGGGTTTGAACCCGGCCCAGGCCAGCTAAACAATAGCTAAAAACAACTGCAACAAAAATATAGTCAGGCGTTGTGGCGGACGCCTGTAGTCCCAGCTACTTGGGAGGCTGAGGCAAGAGAATCACATAAGCCCAAGAGTTTGAGGTTGCTGTGAGCTGTAAAGCCAGGGCATTCTACCAAGGGTGACGTAGTGAGAAACTCTAAAAAAAAAAAAAAAAAAAAAAAAAAAATTATTTATCTCCAGGATTGGTGCTCATAGCACAGTGGTTACAGTACTGGCTACACCAAGGCTAGCAGGTTTGAACCCGGCCTGGGCCAGCTAAACAGCAGTGACAACTGCAACAAAAAATAGCTGGGCGTTGTGGTGGGCTAGCAGGTTTGAACCCGGCCTGGGCCAGCTAAACAGCAGTGACAACTGCAACAAAAAATATAGCTGGGCGTTGTGGTGGGTGCCTGTGGTCCCAAAAACTTGGGAGGCTGGGGCAAAAGAATCACTTAAGCCCAAGAGTTTGAGGTTGCTGTGAGCCGTAATACCGTAGCACTCTACCGAGGGTGATAAAGTGAGACTCTGTCTCTAAAAAAAAAGAGAGAGAAAGAAAAAGAAATCACCTTGATGATAATATTTGTTCTAAGGAGTTACCTACAGGTTTGAGTGGCTATGGTGTAAAAGCACTGAAGAGTGAACAGTGGGGAAGGCACACAGAAAAAATAGAGAAAACCTCTGCCTGGTCAGTGCAGAGAATGAATATTTTAGTTTGGTCTGAATCTTATAGATGACATAAGAAACTATCACATTTAGAGCAGATCCTTCAGGGTTGGCTGAGATGCTTCTGGGAAGTTTCTTGCTTAAAACCTACTTATAATTCTTTTTTTTTTTTTGCCTATTTATAATTATTACTGATGATAACGAGCAATGTGCTGCCTTTGTTGTATACGCTTAAGCTAAAGACCAAAGGTCAGCTAATGTCAACAACTGAAAAGACCAATTCTAAAATGAATCTTCCTTTAACTAAAAAGTAAAATAATAAAGCCATGTTCTAATGCTCCAATTTTAAGTGGAATCATAGAATTCTAGAGTTGCAAGGACCCCACTCTATTCTTTTGAATCCTGAAATTACATACAAAGTTATGTTTGTGTAGTATATATTTTTCTGCCAGTGGGTCTATGATTTTCACTAGATACTCAAAGGAGTTGGTGAGCCAAAAAGATTTTAAAAACTGTCATTTTACATACACTGAAAATGAGACCAAGAGAGTGAATTAACTTGTCCAAAGTCTTACAGCTTATTATTGCCACTAGAATTGTAGCCTTCTGGTCTACATTATTATTTCCATTACAGATACCTATTTCTTTCTTTTTTTTTTTTTTGAGATGGTGGTTTTACTATGTCGCCCCTCAGTAGAGTGCTGTGACATCACAGCTCACAGTAACCTCAAACTCCTGGGCTTAAGCGATTCTCTTGCCTCAGCCTCCCAAGTAGCTGGGACTACAGGCGTCCACCACAATGCATGGCTATTTTTTGGTTGTAGTTGTCATTGTTTGGCAGGCCAAGGCTGGATTTGAACCTGCCAGCTTTGGTGTATGTGGCTGGCACCTTAGCTGCTTGAGCTACAGGTGCCGAGCCACACCCAGCTATTTTGTTATTGTAGTTGTCATTGTTGTTTAGCAGGCCCAGGCAGGGTTCAAACCTGCCAGCTACGGTGTATGTGGCTGGTGCCCTAGCTGTTGAGCTACAAGCACCACACCCAGATACGGACATTTCTGAGCTCAGCAACCCAATGTGAAATACAATGTTCATGAAATATAAAACTATCTTATGAACAGAACGCTATGAATATGGAAACATGATTTATGACGAAGATGGCATTACAAATTGGTGAGTGGAGTATGAACTTCCAATAAATGGTTAAACATATGGAAAAAAAATAAAATTAGATACCTATTTTGCATTATACAAAAAATTGCAAGTGAAAAGCAAAATATAAAAATGTTCAAATATAGGAGGGAATAGAGAAGGATTTCTTGAATGGGACCTCAAGAATCACAAACTATTTTTTTTGTTTTTGTTTTTTTTTTTAGAGACAGAGTCTCACCTTGTCGCCCTTGGTAGGTGCTGTGGCGTCACAGCTCACAGCAATCTCCAACTCCTGGGCTTAGGTGATTCTCTTGCCTCAGTCTCCCGAGTAGGTGGGACTACAGGTGCTCACCACAACACCCAGCTATTTTTTTGTTGCAATTTGGCCGGGGCCGGGTTTGAACCTGCCACCCTTGGTATATGGGACCAGCGCCCTACTCACTGAGCCACAGGAGCTGGCCACAAACTATTTTTTTGATGATAAAATGAACTGTATTAGGCTTGGCCCCTGTAGCTCAGTACCTCAGGCCCCGGCCACATATACCAAGGCTGGCAGGTTTAAACCCAGCCTGGGCCTGCTAAACAACAATGACAAGTACACCAACAACTACAACAAAAATATAGCCAGTCATTGTGGCGGGTGCCTGTAGTCCCAGGTACTTGGAAGGCTGAGGCAAGAGAATCACTTAAGCCCAGAAGTTTGAGGTTGCTGTGAGCTGTGATGCCACAGCACTCTACCAAGGGCGACATAGTGAAACTCTGTCTCAAAAAAAACCAAACAAACAAAAAAAACTGTATTAAAATTAAAATGTCTGAACACTAAAAGACGCCCAAGAGGAGAAAAAAAACAAGCCACAGGTTGAGACAACAGATATACAATGCAAATAACCATTAAAGGCTACCCGCACATAAGCAAAAGAACTCCTTCAAATCAATAAGGAAGAGAAAACCTGATTTTAAAAATAAATAAGGGATAGGAACTGGCAACTCACAGAAGAAATATAAATGGTCAATAAATAAATGAAATTAACACAATGAGATACCATTTCACATTCATCATGAGCCAAATTATGAAGTCAGGCAATTTTAAGTGTTAGAGAAGATGCTGAACAATGGGAACTCTAACTGCTGGTGGGAATATAAACTGGTACAATCTCTTTGGAGAGCAATTTGGAAATTTTTAGCCAAGTTGAAGATATACCTCCTCTACAATTTAGCAATTCCATTCTAGGTATAGAACTTACTGAACTGATTACTATAACAGTGAAAAATCAGCAATTCAAATGTCCATCATTAAGAAACGAAAGATTCAAGGTAAATATAACAAAATGTTAGAATATGACAGAACTGGGTATCAGTTAACAATAACAATATCATAATTTTTTACAGCTAACATTTATTAAGTGCTTAATATGTACTACGCATAAATGTATTTCAAATGAGGTACTACTTGTATCCTAATTTTTTTTATTAAATCATAGCTGTGTATGTTAATGCTGTATCCTCATTTTGTTCATGAGAAAATTGAGATATAGGAAGGTTAAATAACTTACCTAAGAGCACATAAGAAGTAGAGAGGTGAACTGGTTTGACTCCAGAGTTCCATTCTCTTTTTCTTTTTTATTTTTTTGAGATAGTCTTGCTCTGTTGCCCAGGCTAGAGTTTAGCAGGATGATCATAGTTTGCTGCAACCTTAAACTCCTAGGCTCAAGTGATTCTCCTGCCTCAGCCTCCCAAGTAGTTGGGACTACAGGTACACACTACCCCACCTAGCTAATTAAAAAAAATTTTTTGTAGAGCTGGGGTCTCGCTACATTGCCCAGTCTAGTCTCAAACTCCTGGCCTCAAGTGATCCTCCTACCTTGGCCTCCCAAAGTGCTTTGATTACAGATATAAGCCATCATGCCTGCAACATCTATCTGTTATTAAAATTTTGAGAGTCTTACTCACCTATAGCAATAGTTTTAATATCAACAAGGTAAGCCAATTTCTTATTATCTTCCATTCCTCGCTGACACCTCTCATTAATACGGACGCTGAAACATGAAGTATAAGGTAAGGCAAAATGGGCTAGGTAGTTAGGATGTTTATCAAGGACTGTGAAGTACCATACAGGATAAAGTCTTTTATTTTATTTTATATTTTTTTGTGAGAGAGTCTCACTTTGTCACCCTCAGTAGAGTGCTGTAGCATCACAGCTCACAGCAACCTCAAACTCTTGGGCTCAAGCAATTCTCTTGTCCCAGCCTCCCAAGTAGCTGGGACTTCAGGTGCCCGCCACAATGCCAGGCTATTTTTAGAGATAGGGTCTCGCTCTTGATCAGGCTGGTCTTGAACCTGTGAGCTCAGGCAATCCACCTGCCTTGGCCTCCCACAGTGTTAGGATTACAGGCGAGAGCTACCGGCCCCAGGACACAGACTTTAGAAATCAAAATGGAATTCTTTGGGGTTTTAATGGTTTTTAGATTAACCAAAGGACACAGACTTTAGAATTCAAAATGGAATTCTTTGGGGTTTTAATGGTTTAGAGAATCTTGTGAGGTTACCTGATGAGGTGAGGGTTCATGAATTCAGTGCGTACAGAACCCAAGGTATCATTACTCCCATATTCTACCAGAGTTAGCTCTCCAGCATTGAAGATCATGCATACCTAGGAAAGAATGGGGCTGTTATATGGTGGAAGGTTGCATGAAGAGTAAGAAAAACAGCAGGAGGAGGTATATTGTCAGTTGTAGGAGACACCCACATTTCTTCTTGTTCTGCTCCCCTGCCTATTACATCCTTCCCCTTTCTTTATCTGCTGTATCCCCATCTCTTTCCACTTGCCATCCTTCTGACACAGAAACTAGAAGGAGGCTAAGCAAGATGGTGATGGTGAATGAAGCTCTACTCACATTTTCGTTTTCAAAAAAATATTTCTCATTGCCAGATCCTTGCCAGGCTACCTATAAAGGGGGAGTGAGACAGAAGAAGCAATGTGTATCATTTTTTAAGATAACACTTAAAGAATGACAGAGTGGGAGGCATAAAAATAATATTTAGGAAGGCTTTGGCACTGTAAAAAAGAGGTGCTATGTCAGGATCTGCCCTAGTCCCTATGTTTTTGAGAGATAGCATAAAAACAGTCCAACTATGGTGATTCATACTCCAGGATTCTAAACCTCCTAGATTTCCTTCCCTGAAACCAGGTCCCTTACAACAGAGTATCAGCGCTTCCCATGGAGATCTTACCCCTAGGGACTATTGATCCCAAGAATTAGCGAGCTAAGAAACTATTTCCTCTACCCCTATCTTTGGTTCCTACCTCACTAAGACGATTAGTATTCAGGTCTCCCAGCAGCAGCGTGTCTGATGTGTGGGCCACCAAGTAACGTTCCTTTCCCAGGATTTTCACCTCTTCTACTTCATAGCCATAGTGAGACTTCAGTACTACTCGGGTGCCTGATGATAGGTTCTTCACAATCACCTTGGTAAGGAATAAGTTTGAGCCCCTTTGGTTTGCCAGCTCAAAAGGGAGATAAGTGTGCTGTGTCCTTTGGCCTTATTTATTTATTTCAAGACAGAGTTTCAATTCTTTTGCCTCAGGCTAGAGTGCCATGGCCTCGGCCAAATTCACAGGAACCTCAAACTCCTGGGTTCAAGTGATCCTCCTGCCTCAGCCTCCAGAGTAGCTGGAACTAGAGGTACCTACCGTAACGCCTGGCTAAGTTTTCTAGTTTTAGTTGAGAGGGGGTCACTCTTGCTCAGGCTGGTCTTAAACTCCTGAACTCAAATGATTCTCCCGCCTTGGCCTCCCAGAGTTGCTAGCATTACAGACATAAGCACCATGCCTGGCCTCACAATCTTAACAGTGCTAAATAAAGCTAATACCTTGTTTCCTCTCCTGGCCTAGGATATTGTTAGTAATGATAAAACCTTACACTTACACAGGATTTACTATTTATGAAATATTTTTTTCCCATTTTTTTAGAGACAGAGTCTCACTTTATTGCCCTTGGTAGAGTACCATGCCGTCACAGCTCACACCAACCTCCAACTCTTGGGCTTAGGCAATTCTCTTGCCTCAGCCGCCTGAGTAGCAGGGACTACAGGCGCCCACCACAAAGCCTGGTGATTTTTTTGTTGCAGTTTGACCAGGCTCAGGTTCAAACTCGCCACCCTCAGTATATGGGGCTCATGCTCTACCTACTGAGCTACAGGCGCCGCCCCAGTGTTTTTTGTTTGTTTGTTTTTTTAGAGACAGAGTCTCACTTTATTGCCCTCGGTAGAGTGCTGTGACGTCATAGCTCACACCAACCTACAACTCATGGGCTTAGGTGCTTCTCTTGCCTCAGCATCCCGAAAGTGCTATAATTTTGAAAGTGCCACTGGGTAAAAACCACTCCTTGTTCCTACAGCTCTTTGTACAAATCTTTATGCCATTTATCTGCATCACTCATTCATTCATTTATTTTTTTTGAGACAGAGTCTCAACTTTAGCACTCTTGATAGAGTGTCATGGTATCACAGCTCACAGCAACCTCTACTCTTGAGGTTAGGCGATTCTCTTGCCTCAGCCTCCCAAGTAGCTGGGACTACAGGTACCCACCACAACGCCCAACTATTTTGTTGTTGTTGTTTGGCTGGGCCGAGTTTGAACCTGCCACCCTTGGTATATGGGGCCAGCGCCCTACCCACTAAGCCACAGGCGCAGCCGCATTTATTTATTAGAGATGAGGTTTCCCTGTGTTGCTCAGGCTGGCTTCCAATTTCTGGACTTAAGCAATCCTCCCACCTCATCCTATACAAGTAGCTAGGACTCTAAGAGCATGCTGTGGCTAATGTTGATATTATTTTTTCTTTGCTGCTGATTTAAGCTAATTTTCTTTTCTTTCTTTTTTTTCATTAGATTATCATACGATTTTTTTTTTTTTTTTTTTTTTTTTTTGAGACAGAGTCTCACTATGTTGCCCTTGGTAGGTGTTGTGGTGTCACAGCTCACAGCAACCTCAAACTCTTGGGCTTAAGTGATTCTCTTTCCTCTGTCTCCCAAGTAGCTGGGATACAGGTGCCCGTCACAACTCCCTATTTTTTGGTTGCAGTTGTCATTATTGTTCAGCAGGCCTGGGCCAGGCTGTAACATGCCAGCCTCAGTACATGTGGCCGGTGCCCTACTCACTGAGCTATGGGCACCAAGCCTCATAGGAATTTTTTGTCTTTTGTTTTCCAGTTTTTGGTCAGGACTGAGTTTGAACCCACCACCCCCAGCATATGGGGCCAGTGCCCTACTTCTTGAGCCATAGATGTTGCCTTTTTTGGTCTTTTTTAAATGCCTGTCTTTCAGGTTATAGAAGCTAATTTTTTGGTATGTTTGTGTTCTCTACTATAATGACCTCCTTGACTAAGAGACAATGTCTTACATAATCATTTTTTTTTTTTTGGGGGGGGGGGGTTGTACCTGTCGTTGTTGTTTGGCAGGCCCAGGCTGGATTCAAACCTGCCAGCTCTAGGGTATGTGGCTGGCATCTTAGCCATTTAGTCACTTGAGCCACAGGCGCCGAGCCAACATCATTTTTATATTCTCAAGCCTAACAAGGCTAACCCACAGGCAAGAATGGAGAAATGTGGGCAGTGCCTGTGGTTCAGTGGGTAGGGCACCAGCCCCATTATACCAAGGGTGGCGGGTTCGAACCTGACCCTGGCCAAACTGCAACAAAAAAACAGCCGGGTGTTGTGGCGGGCACCTGTAGTCCCAGCTACTAGGAAGGCTGAGGCAAGAGAATCGTCTAAGCCCAGGAATTGTAGGTTGGTATGAGCTGTGACGCCATGGTACTCTACCCAGGGCAATAAAGTGAGACTCTGTCTCTATAAAAATAAAAAGAATGAAGAAATGTTTCTGGAGAGAATAAAAGAATGCTATAGTGCCAGCTACTCAACAGACTTAAGCAGGGAGATCACCTGAGCCCAGGAGTTTGAGTTTGCAGTAAGCTATGATGATGTTACAACATTCCAGCATAGACAACAGAGTGAATTTCTGTCACAACCCTCCCCCACAAAGACAAACAAAAAATAAGAATGAAGAAACCAATGAATAATAAATGGAAGCAAAGAGAGAGGTAGAGAAAAGAGAAAAATGGGCTCAAGAACTGAGAAATTAGCTTGCAATATCATATACGGTGAGCTCAGAGGCCCTAAAACAAGAGTTCACTTTTCTAATCCTATTCATGAAATTCCCTAGTTGACTATACTCACTTTTCTAATGCTATTCATGAAATTACCTCGTTGACTATACACTAGTTCCCTAGTGTATAAAAATAAAGTCTTAAACCAGGAAGGCCTAAGTGGGAATTGCTGTACCTCTTAAGCCTGGTACTCAAAACTTGACCAGTCTAAGAAAAAAACAACAAAAACAAAAAACTCTTTTCTTACAACAATCTGGAAGAACTAAACAGGAAATTGCCAGGGAGTTGCCCTAACACATTCTGTTCCCCAGAACAGCTCTACCAGAGGGATGAAGGTTAAATTTGATACTTTGGTTGTGGCCAAAGACAGGGAAGTATAACGAGGATGAGTGAGCCACGCAAGGTTTCAGTGCAGTCAAGTATAATTTGCCTACCTGGCTAGGTCCCACATATGTCAGCTCAAATTTGTTCTTATAAATGCTCCTTCGGAGGCAGCAGTCAAACTGTTCCACGCCACCACAAAGTGTGCCCTAGACGGGAAAGTGACAGCATAACAGGTAACACACACGGTACACTGGCATGAGATAATCTCTAGAATCTACAGAAAAGTTGGCAGTAAAAGGGCTAGAAGTTTTTGGAAGTATCAGAAAGAGAAAGGGTACAACCATAGAACTCAAGTACAGCACATAATGATGGTATAAGAAGGGAGAAATCAGCCCTGCCATACAACTTTTGGTTCCTCTGGGCATCCAATAAAGTATGTATTTTTCTTTCCAGCCTTTAACCGCAGATTTTAGGTTGGGGTCAAAATGAAATAGGTAATTCTTTAGTGTCAGGGGAGAGTGCCTTCAGACAAAGCAAGATTGTTTTCTAGTTTAGAGAAAGTCAGCAATTCAGAAAAAGATTACTATTAACATACTGCACAGAGTCGTGAGCCATCTCGCTTCCAGGCCAAAGCAGTGATAGTGTATAAGTTGGCAATTTCCTTGGGCTTTGCCTCTTCCCAGATGCTTCTTCGAGGGCTCCAGTTGAGCACCCGAAGTCTGAAATAAAATATGTGGCTTTTAGAAAAGATAGAGACTGAGGAAAAGAGTGAAAACGAGCTAGTAACTGAAGAAAATTAATTTTGCTATATTAGAGAAGAAGGGAAAGCTAGGTAGTCTAGCAGGAGAAGCCAAAAGGTACCAAGGAAGTAAGTTGGGAAAATCAATGCAAAAGTAAAATGCATGAAGGTTAATAGGATATACTATTTTCAGCTGGATAAAAAAGAGTGATGGGAGTAGAGAAAACAAAAGATCAAGACAACTGATAAGGCTCAGAGCCAGTAGCACAGTGGTTACCGCGCGGCCACATGCACCGAGGCTAGCGGGTTCGAACCCAGCCCAGGCCAGCTAAACAACAATGACAACTACAACAACAATAACAAAAAAAATAGCTGGGCATTATGGCAGACACCTGTAGTCCCAGCTACTTGGGAGGCTTAAGCCCAAGAGAGAATCGCTTAAGCCCAAGAGTTTGAGGTTGCTGTGAGCTGTGACACTACAGCACTCTACCTAGGGCAATAGCTTGAGACTCTGTCTCAAAAAAAAAAAAAAAAAAGAAAAAAGACAAGTGATTAAAAATGAACTGCAAAGAGCACTGAAATATGGAAAAAGAAAAGAGAAATGGTAGGCATCAGAGAAGAAAGAAAGGAACATGAGGAAACACATAAGATTGAAGGGGACAGAAAGACAGAACTGACTGATTTGAGATTAAACACTCTCCAAAGAAGAGGTAGGACCCAGACCCTAACATTTCAGTATATATTATGCACCAGATGCTCATTAACCTAGGCACTGGAGAGAAAAAGATGAATAATAAGCCCACTTTTTTTTTTTTTTTTTTTGAGACAGAGTCTCACTATGTCGCCCTCAATAGAGTGTCTGGAGTCACAGCTCACAGCAACCTCCAACTCTTGGGCTTAAGCGATTCTCTTGCTTCAGCCTCCAATGCAGCTGGACTACAGGCGCCCACCACAATACCCGGCTATTTTTTGTTGCAGTTGTGATGGTTGTTTTTTAGCTGGCCCTGGCTGGGTTCAAACCTGCCAGCCTCAGTGTATGTGGCTGATGCCTTACCCACTGTGCTACGGCGATGAGCCATAAACCCACTTTTCAAGGACTCTTCAATTTAATCAGATAGATAAAGACAACAAACTATAATATAATGTGATAAACTCTAAACCAGTGGTCTCAAAGGGCAATGGGAACAAAAAGTGGAGAGGAATTCTCATGCAGAAGGCCAGGGAGAGGCAGAAAGACAAAACAAGAGCATAGTACATTCTAGAACTGCAGAGCACTCATGGATAGTGGAAACAGGAAGAAGAAAGGGCATGAATTATAATCCGAGAAACTTTTTCTTTTCTTTTCTTTTTTTTTTTTTTTAATTTAGAGACAGAGTCTCACTTTTTCACCCTCAGTAGAGTGCTGTGGCTGCAGCTCACAGCAACCTCCAGCTGGGACCACAGGAGCCACAACGCCCACGTGTTTTTTTTGTTGTTGCAGTTTGGCCGGAGCTGGGTTTGAACCTGCTACCCTCATGGGGTTGGCACCCTACTCACTAGCCACAGGTGCTGTCCCTGATAAAGTTTTTCAAAATACACTTGCTTTTGGTCCAGTCTCCCACTCTGGCTCAGCACAGGATGTTCATAGGAAAGTAGTCAGAAGATGCAACTGGAAAGGGGACCCACCTGTCATAACTTCCCAGCACAACAGACTGGCCCCCAGGACTTGCTGCAGCTGTGGTGAACTCCCGCTCCTGAGGGTCACGACTATAATCAAAAGTTTGTAGCACATGGCCTTCCTTTCCATAGGCTATAATCCTCCTATCACAGCCTGCAGCCACGATGCTGGTGGCTGCCCAAGCCAAAGCATATGGTGGGCATGGGTGGTTAACCAACTTCCCCTAAGACAAAAGTAGAAGGTTTCAATCACTGACTGAAGACTTTACCCTAGAAATTCCTCATTTCCAACACCTGATACACCCACTCTGACCATTCTACCATGCAGAAATCTTTCTCCCAACATTTTCTCATTCTAACACATATACTAATGCTGAAGCTTTCAGAAATTATCTTTCTGTCTCACACTCACACATATGACACAAGCACACATTGACCTTGTGCTCTAGAAAAACCTCAAAATATTAATGTGTTGGACATCTTTAATATGCACCTAGTTAAGACTCCCTACAGAGAGATATCCTACAAAACAACCAATACTGTCCACGCCCAGAGAGAGCACAGAGATCCTTTATTATTATTTTTTTTCCAGGAGGACTAAATTTAATTACTATACAAATAATTCTTAATGTAAAATGATTCAAACAATATAGAATTATATAGAGTAAAACATGAAAGTTTCCTTTTATTCCCCCATCTTTTCCCTTTCCCCACTCCAGAGTAAACTCCTTTTTTTCTATGAATTTATATATTATTTTACATAAATGGGAATAATTTACACTTTTTTTGTGGTTAGGGCCATTTTATTATTTTTATAATTATTATTATTTTTTATTAAATCATAGCTGTGCACATCGATATGATCATGGGGCATCATACACTAGTTTCATAAACCATTTGACACATTTTCATCACACCAGCCTATATAGCCTTCCTGGCGTTTTTTTAGTTGTGCCGAGACATTTACACTTAGTAAATGTAGAATGTAAATTTCTACTTTTCATTCCTCTCAGAATCTTTATTTCCCTTTGTCTCAAGGTGCTTTCACCCCTTCCCTAAAAACCACATATAGAAAGCTCCAGCCTCCTAAACACAAGTTCTCTCTGTGGCTGCTTCCAACATTCTCTCCCCCTGGTGTCTCACTCCTCTGGCCTCCACCCCTAGTACTGCATCTAAAGTCTTAGATGTCCAATCTCCTGTAGGAGGCCTCCTGGAATTTCCTTATCCCCTATCCCACAGTGTCTCTTATTCATACCTGTGACTCTCCAGAGCCTTCGTCATCGAAGAAATACCTAACAATGGTACCATCTGCATGACCAGAGAGAATTCCTTTCCCAGAGCAACTAAAAAAGGGGAAAAGGAGAAAAGAAGAAAAATACAGGAAGAAATAAAAGTATTCTATCTCACCAAGAATAGAATACTCTGTCAAACACAACTGTCTGTGTTTCCTGCTAATAGTCCTCCCAATCTTTCATACTACAGTCTTCCAGTTCAGACTTTCCCCCAGCTTTTTCCATTTTTGTTGTGTTGTTATTGTTGTTAGTTTTTGTTTCTGTTTTGAGACAGAATCTCACTGTGTTACCCTGGGAGTACTGTAGCATCACTGCTTACAGCAACTTCAAACTTTTGGGCTCAAGCGATCCTCCTGCCTCAGCCTTCAGAGTAGCTGGGACTATAGGCACCTGCCATGACACCCACCTAGTTTTTTTTTGAGACAGAGTCTCATTATGCCACCATTGGTAGAGTACTCTGGCAACCTTACATCTCACAGCAACCTCAAACTCTTGGGCTTAAGCAATTCTCTTGCCTCAGCCTCCCAAGTGGTTGGGACTATAGGTTCCTGACATAATGCCTGGCTATTTTTTGTTGTTGTCATTGTTTAGCAGGCCCGGGCCGGGTTTGAACCTGCCAGCCCCAGCATTACGAGGCTGGCACCCTCACCACTGAGCTACAGGTGCCAAGCCCCGGCTAGACTTTTCTATTTTTTAGTATAGGGTCTCACTCTTGGTCAGGTTGGTCTTCAACTTCTGAACTCAAGCAATCCACCACCCCTTGGCCTCCCAGAGTGTTAGGGTTACATGTGTGAGCCACCATGCCTGGTCCCACAGCCTTTTCCTTATATTTCTAAGCTTTTTATTTCTTTTCTTTTCTTTTTTTTTTTTTTTTGAGACAGAGTTTTAGTTGGTCACCCTCAGTAGAGTAATGTGGTATCTTAGCTCACAGCAACTTCAAACTCTTAGGCTCAAGTGATCCTCTTGCTTCAGCCTCCCAAGTAGCTGGGACTATAGGCACCAGCCACAATGCCTGGCTATTTTATTAGAGGTGGGGTCTGGCTCTGGCTCAGGCTAGTCTTAAATCTGTGAGTTCAGGCAATCCTCCCGCCTTGGCCTCTCAAGTGCTGGGATTACAGGTGTGAGCCACAATGTCTGGTCTATTTCTAAGCTCTTGTGATACTACTCTTCCTTACTCACTTTGTTGTCAGTGATACCACGTAAGAATCTGTCCCATAGATGGTAGATGATTTATTAGTTTTGGTGTTTGCTAAACGAACCTGAAAATGGGAGAGTGGATACAAATCTGTGGTTAGGCTATTTTAAATTTCATCTAGGTCCAAAGAAAAACAGAAACCCCCCCTCATAAAACTGGTTTTAGTATACAACTTGACCCTAAAAGAGAAGAGGAACCATATTTCTCTCTTCAGAACCATCATCCCCATCCAATAGTTCTCCTGTGTTTCCCTTCCCTCTTTTACCTTCCCTTCAGCCAATCCAAAGACAATGATGTACTCTGCGGGCCACTGCAGGCAAGTAACAGCACTCTGTATGAAAGAAATGATGAAAAGGATTAACCCCATCTGTGTGGGGTAGCATGTTTATAACAACCTGAACACTTCCCACCCCAATCTCCTCTAGGGAAGGAGAGGAGGAGATACAACTGGGCTCTAAGGAGGAAAGATGACAAAGAACAGCCAGGCAGCACCATCCTTGCAGTGGGAAAGGTCAGATTCAGATGTTAGAAAATAGAAGGTTCTCCTTAATTAAGTAACACAAGAATGGAAAAGCAAGCACCTAATGTTCTAAATACTAATATGAAACCAGTAGATGAACAACCACATACCCACATGAGAGAAAACACAATTAAATTCCAGTGTGGGGGGAGCAGGGAAGGGACAAGGCGGGGAGGGGGTTTGGTAAGTTCTCACCTCATAGGCACAAAATAAGGATATAGGTGTATGGAATCCCTCCTGGTGAAGGGTTCAACTACAATGTGGACTTTACCTAACAAATGCAAACAATGTAACCTAATCCCTTATACCCTCATATTAATCTGAAATTAAATAAATTAATTAATTAATTCAAAAAAAGAAAATACAACTCCTAGTTGCATTTATAAGAAGACATATTGATACATGTTTGCTCATCTTAAACTCCCAGGGACTGGTCTGAACTTTACCGTCTGGATGAACTTGTTACAGATGACTTTCTTGTCACCCCTGCCAAATAAAAGGAGGGAAAGCATATTAAAAACCACTTATACAAATTAATTACCAAAAATGATGCTGAGGGAAGGGAAACAAGAGCATACATCTTCCCTGGCCCACTAGTGTTTCCTACAACTCTGCAACAGCCCTGAAAGGAGGCATACAAGGGAGCCTGAGTAGCTTTGGAACAAAGCAAAGATGCAGCATTTCAGTCTGGGCCTCTTGTTGACCTTAGACTGTTTCTTCCAGGAATAGGACTGCAGAACACATAAGATAGGCAAAGGTAAAGAAGTAACAAAAGCAGTCTCCAGAAACTCTTGTCTTCCATGCCCACACTTGGCTCTTCTTCCTATTTTCCCTCCCCAGTAAGACATTTCCCTTGCCTTCCCCTTTTCTCTAGGCCATCTCATCTCCCAACCTCTATCCTCACCAATCTTCTCCAATCTTGTAGACATAGATGATGTTGTCAGTCTGTCCTATGGCAATTTTAGTGGAGTCAGGAGAAAAAGCCATTCCCTTCACCATATAGCTCTTCCTGCCATACTAAGAGTTAAAAAAAAAAAAAAAAAAGAAAAACAAGTAATGAGTACACATGAAAAAGAAAATAGAGAAAAGGTACATGTGTGTTCTAATGAACTAGAGGAATTGATAAAATGGAGGTATGCCATTTCCTACATTAATAGCTAGGAGGCAGTCTAAGTTTCCCAGGTTCATAAAGATCTATCAACATGGTACACATGAATACTCTCTTCACCTTCATGTCTGCTGGTTTGGTGGAGAATTTATCTCTCCGTTCTCCATGTTCATCATACAGCAGTACTACTCGATCCACTGTGCAGACAGCAAACTTGGCATTGTTCTGGGACCAAGCCATACAGGTCACCTTTGCAGCTCCATCCTGCAGAGCCAAAGGAGTAAAAATAAAGCCAAGTGCTGGTCTATAATACCAAAAACATTTATAGTTCCATTATTTCTAGTGTGACTTTGGTCAATTTTCCTCCCGTCATGGTCCTAACTTCAGAGATGGCTATGTGAATGTGAGAACACGCTTCTTTTAGAGACCCATAATGCAAATCAACTAAGAGGCAATGCACTAAATCCCTGCAATGGCCTCTTTGTTCCCTTATATCCCAGGTTTGCTACTAAAATAAATTCAATTGGTCTAATAAGTTTTGGTCTTTAGCCATTCATTCAATTAATTTTTTTGAGCACCTTACTAAGAAAGGTACTTGGCTAGAGGCTGAAAGAGAGACAAAGAGCAAAACACAGATGCTGTTCCAGATCTAATAAGATGCTGCAAAATTGGAAGAACCCCATAAGAAAAGTTTGTACAAAGTGCTGTAATAGTCTGGGGGAAATGTGAGATAATTTTATGCTAAAATGATCAAAATTAAGCTTTGAAGAACAGATGCAGTTAAGTGGTAAATTATTTGAGATGGAAGGAATGGCACAAGAAGAGGGAAGTTTGGGTCAAGAAACAGTAATTCAGTTTAGCTGAAGCTACCCTGAAAATAGAATAGAGGAGGGGCCAGCTTAGAAGGGTACGTGGACTCGGCACCTGTAGCTCAGTGGTTAGGGCGCCATCCATATACACCGGGGCTGGCAGGTTCAAACCCAGCTAAACAATAGTGACAACTGCAACAAAAAAATAGCCAGGCATTATGGCAGGCACCTGTAGTTCCAGCTACTTGGGAGGCTGAGGCAAGAGAACAGCTTAAGCCCAAGTGTTGGCAGTTACTGTGAGTTATGATGCCTTGGCACTCTACCAAGGGTGACAAAGGGAGACTCTGTCTCAAAAAAAAAAGAGTCTTTGATGCTAAATACTTTGGGCTTATTGGCAGGAAAGGGAGAGAAAATGAAAGTTCTGGAATTGGGAGTAAAATAAAGAGACTTAGGATAAACAATGCTTTTTCTTTGAAATAAGACTCCCATGTCACTCTCAGTAGAGTGCTGTAGCATCACAGCTCACAGCAACCTCAAACTCTTGGCCTTAAGCGATTCTCTTGCCTTAGCCTCCTGAGTAGTTGGGACTACAGGCGCCTGCCACAATGCCTGGCTATTTTTTTGTTGTAGTTGTTTAGTTGGCCAGGGCAGGGTTTGAACCCACCACCCTCAGTGTATGTGGCTGGCGCAGTAACCACTGTGCTATGGGTGCCAAGCCAATGCTTTTTTTTTTTTTTTTTTTTTTTTTTGGAGTTTTTGGCCAGGGCGGGGTTTTAACCTGCCACCTCTGGCATATGGGGCCGGTGCCCTAATCCACAGAGCCACAGGCGCCCCCCTGGTTTGTTTTGTTTTTGGTGTTGTTTTTTGAGACAAAAGTCACACTCTGGTGTCCTTGATAGAGTGCTGTGCAGCCATAGATCATAGCACCCTCAAACTCTTGGGCTTAAGTGATCTTCTTGCCTCAGTCTCCTGAGTAGGTGGGAATGCAGGCACCCACCATGACCCCCAGCTGTTTTTAGAGAACAGGTCTTGCTCTTGCTCAGGTTGGTCTCCACCTGCTGAGCTCAAGCAATTCCCCTGCCTCGGCCTCCCAGCGAGCTAGGATTACAGTAATAAGCCCACTTTTCCCACCCAATGCTACTCTTTTTTTCTTCTTAACTACCTACTTTACAGAGCTCTAAGTGAATTATTCTTACCAGATCTGTCTCTTCCAATACTAGCTCTGATCTTTTATGATTCTGCTACTAAGGGTTTCCTTCCTTGAAATAAAAATGCTTCTGCTCAGATTGTTGAATTTCTTGGGCACTAAAGCTCTGGCTTAAAACAATGTCACTTTTCACTCGTAACCTACCCATCTCCAAAGTCAGAAGTGAAAAGGCTCTTTTCCTCCTAATCCTCAAACTAGAGCCAGAAAATAGTCACACTATCATCCCAACTCTTCATTACATTAGGTTAGAAGGGCTGAGAGATCCTCATCAACCTTTGTTAATCATTCTGCTTCACTGCTTTTCCCAAACTTGGGCATTCATCCCTACCTGCATCATGATTATCATCTCATTTTGAGATTAACGAAAGATTTCATTTCCAATTTTTCCATTTGGGCAGAAGAATTTTTTTTTTTTTTTTTTTTTTTTGTAGAGACAGAGTCTCACTTTATGGCCCTCAGTAGAGTGCCGCAGCATCACACAGCTCATAGCAACCTCCAACTCCTGGGCTTAAGCGATTACCTTGCCTCAGCCTCCGGAGTAGCTGGGACTACAGGAACCTGCCACAACACCTGGCTATTTTTTTTTGCAGTTCGCCAGGGCCAGGTTCAAACCTGCCACCCTGGGTATATGGGGCCGGCACCCTAACCGACTGAGCCACAGGCACCACCCCAGGGCAGAAGAATTTTTAAATTACAGATTCAGGGTTAGCTTACTGAGCAATGAGCACAACTCTCTTTTGTTCTAATTTCCTTCTATTTTCCAAATACCACATCCTCTGTGAAGCCTTCCTAAATCCCATAATCAATTATTTCTGCTTTCTCTACAATATGTACCACACTGGATTGTTTTGAGGACTGAATGAAGTAGGGAATAGAAAAATAATAGCTAGGTTTAACAAGTATTTACCGTAGCCTAGGCATTTTGTTATGTTCTTGGCATGCATACCTCATTTCACCTCTTACCACTGAGGTAGATGCTATTATGTGTATCCTCTGTTTTCAGATGGGGAAAATGAAGCATGAAAAGGTTAAGTGATTTGCCTGAGTTTACACACATAGTTTGCAAGGGGCCCAAACCAAGATTCAAATCCATGTATGTGTTATCAATTATGGAATATATTATGATTAGCTTTGTATTATTCTGTCCTTTGAATTTCGAATGTCCTTCCCTCTTGTCTATCAATTTTCACACTACTTTTTAGTTTACAGTACTCTTTTGTGTACATTACTACATTTAACTCTTCCCTAAAGTCCCTAAAGTTGCTACTAGTACTCCCAGTTTCCAAATGAAGAAGCTGGTGAAAACTCATAGATGATTACATGACAAGGACTGAAGTCAGAGATGTTAAGTCATTTGTTTAAAGTGGTGGAGCTGCTAGGCCTTCAATTCTAGTCTCCTAACTCGAAACCCCACTTTCTTCACATTTTGGGGCTCCTTCCTCACTGCCTAACCCTTCCTGAATCTGAGGCAATGCATCTTCACCATAAGCACAAATGCTTCAGTTTTGAGGGCTTGCACCTAATGAGCTTATATAATTCTGTGTAGATGTATGTTCGTTGTTTACATGTGCACCTTTCCCTCTTGAAGGCAGGGGCAGTAAGTCGGATGGTTTTGCATTCCTTAGAACCCCAGCACTGGACCTGGCACATAACTGATGTTAATAAAATGAAAGCTGGCTCGGCGCCGGGGCGAACCGGCCACATACACGGTGGCTGGCGGGTTCGAACAAGGCCTGGGCCTGCTAAAACAATGACAACAACAACAACAACAACAAAAATAGCCAGGCCTTGTGACAGGCGTCTGTAGTCCCAGCTACTTGGGAGACTGAGGCAAGAGAATCACGTAAGCCCCAGTGTTAGAGGTTGCTGTGTGAGCTGTGACGCCACGGCGCTCTACCAAGGGCGACATAGTGAGACTCTGTCTCAAAAAAATTAATTAATTAATTAATTAATTAAAAATAAAATGAAAGCTATAGCCGTTAGCGGTCAATCTCGACTACTGAATACCGTATCGACCGGGCAGAGCCCGGATCATCGCTATATCCGTTACAGTCTACACAGCTGGAGCTCAACATTATTAAACTTCCGTTTTCCCATTTTTCTTGGCATGTAAGGCAGGAGAGGGAGGATAGAGGCACGCAACTCCTCACCTGAGGGCTCAGCAGGGTCCTCAGGTGCTTTAACTGCATGACGCATGTCTGTCTCTCAGACACTACCGGACAGCTACACCTCTCGTGGTTACCTGGACAACCCGCCACGCCGCCGCCGCAGCATCGATAGCTACTGACGCTTACGCGACCACAGCGCAATACGCGACGCAAGGTCACACGTAGCTTTGCGGCAAAGCATACAGAGCGTGCGCAGGCGCAGTGAGATCTGGGGCGGGACCTTGAGAGGGCTTGATGAACCTTCTCCTCGACCAATCCTATTGCTATATGCAAACCCAACTCAAGCCCCGCCCACAATCCTCTTCCAGCTCTGGGTCCTGCATGACCTAAATGAAGTCTTTCTCGCTCTTTGAAATGTGTATGTGAGCGTTGCTGAGTGCGCTTTTCATCTTCACAACCCTGGAGGAAAGCAGGGCAGTTGCTAGGATAGGCCTTTTGCAGTTGACGGAATTAACCCAAATAGATTGCATGACGGGCACGGGATCACAAGGTTAATAATAATAGCCAACAGTGGATATTCAGCATGTGTCTGCCAGGTATTGTGAAAAGTATTGCGCGTTCACTGTATGTAATCGCAAAACCACATTTTAAAGAGTATAGCGTTATTACTAGTCTCATTTTACATAACAGGAGACTCAGGATTAAAGAGGTCACTTACTTAAGCCAGTAAGGGACAGAACTGGTATTCAAACCAGAGCTGGTAAATTTAAACACCTTTAATATTTCTTCTCATCTATGAGTTTGCTCTCTCAGTGCCATGCTACTATACCCTGTGAACTTCCAATAAATGTTCTCAGAGTCTAAGAAATGAATGTTTTGGAACCAGCAGCCAGGGAAAGGTAAGGCACCCTACTTCCAAATTGGGTAATGGTGGGTTAAAGATTGTTGCTTAGATCAGAATGCTTTTATGGTTCTGAGGGGAAGGCCCATCTGATATGTGGCCTTCCCCTCAGTTTTGTGATATCTGGGTTGGAGCTTGACTAAGTAGAAAAGATACTGACTTCTTGATCTTTGTTTGGATTGGGTTCCTTTCCAAATTTTTGGTGCAATTTTTGCCTTTTTTTAAGACAAGTGTCTCACTCTTTCACCTTGTGTAGAGTGCTATGACATCATAGCTTACAGCAACCTTAAACTGTTGTGCTTGAGCAATCCACTTGCCTCAGCCTCCTGAGTAGCATATTTCACTATGCCCAGCTAGTTTTTCTATTTTTAGTAGAAACAGGGTCTCACCCTTGCTCAGGCTGGACTAGATCTCCTAAGCTTCAGTGTCTGTAAAGGTGTCTACCTGCCTCACCTCCCTGAGTGCTAGGATTACAGGTGTGAGCCACTGTGCCCATCTAATTTCTTGTAACAAACTAGCGAGATTGAAATGCAGAAAAAGAGTGATTCATAAGCCTCCTCTGGAATGAATCAAAGTTTAGAAGCCCTGTAACCCTCCAAAATCTGTAGCATATGCTCTCTAGACAAGAGCCTTTGACTTCTCCCACAGTGGTTGCAAACATCAACAGATTTTTTTCATGGCCAGTCCCCCCCCCCCCCTTGGAAATTGGGAAAGAATAGAGGACAGCCCCTATTTTCACAAGAAACAGTAGGCCCAAAGCCCAAATTGTAATTCTTTTGACAGGGGAGTTCTAACTCCTCAGTTTTATTTCCAGAGTCGTCCTCTTGATATGGTAGCAAAGCATGAATATAAACTCATTTATGCTTTACAATTATTATTGACTTCGACCAACTGAACAGAGACAGAGATGAAAGGGAAAGCAAAGAAGGGAAGAATAGAAGCAGGAACACATAGGATAGGGGCACATGCCACTGAGGGATCCATTAGTGTAAGCTGGTTTTTTTTTTTTTTTTAGTCCCCAAGACATTGCTCAGTCCTTTTCTAACCATTCATTCAGGGTTGATGGAGAAGTCATAATAAATAGTGAGCAGCTGGGCAGCTGATGTGAGCAGTGACAAGAAAAGGGCTACTGGCCCTCTCATATAACTTCATTTCCACACTTTTTCCCACCCCCTCCCACCCCCTGCTACCCCCTTCTTACCTAACAAAACATAAGAAACTAGGGCTCTCGTTTCCTACATTCCTTCTTCCTGGTCCCTCTCCACCTATTCCAGGCTGGCACTTTATAGTGAGGGTCTGTGACTGTCAAATTGGTGGTGGTGGTATGAGGGGCCCTTGGTGAGTCAGGAGAGAAATGTTTTCAGCATACCATACAGTCAGCTCCAGTTTGTCCAAGAACCTTTATTGGAAAAATGTCCAATAAGTGAGATCACCAGCAGCTGGAGGGGCTGCCACGTGAAGGGGAGCACCTGAGGCTCCATGGAAGACATTGGAGTAGTGCAGTGCAGCATCTGCCTCTAGGCCCAGAAGATTCCTTTTATTTTCTGGCGGAAGAGAAGTACCCACAGAAACACCCCCAGAGGCAAGACATAGGGGCAGCTGGGGATGCCAAGAGTCCTGATACAGGTGAAATGGGGCCCCCATTTGGGACCTAATGGGATAGGGTAGAACAAGTGACTTTTCCCTGGAGGTGGGGGATAGGAGAAGATATTCTATCTGATAATCACTCCCCAGGTCCAGGGACACACACTCTAACAGACCTACCTTCTGGCTCTGCTCACAGTGGAAAGAGGATGGCTACCAGGCCTGAGATTGTGGGAGTGTCATTACTCTGGGAGTCTTGGGCAGTTCCATCTTAGGCTCTCCCTGACCCCATCCCCATCCCCAGGTTGTTAATGCATCTCCCTTTTGGTTCTGTTTCTTCATTCAAACATCGATGGTGTTGATGGATGGTGACTTTTTCTGTGAAAGAAAATGGCCTAAGTCTCTAACTTCAGGAAAGCAATAGGTGTCACTTTTCCTCTCTAGCATCCTCCACCCCAGGCCTTCCATTCTTCATTTTTTCCTGCCCCTCTTTGGCCTTCCTTTCTCTGGCTGCTCCTCAGAAGCAGAATCACCCTTCCCGCCCTCATTGGCTGGCCCCCACATCACCTGTCTTGTCCCCACTGGCCTTCCCTGAGGACTCTGTTCCGGCCCCTTCCCTTTCTCCTTGGGGTTGTTGTTGGAGTCATTGTCCTTGATGATGTCATACTGACGGCAGAACAGCCCAATTACAGCTGAAACACAACAATACAATTTGAGCCTTCATCTTGACTTCCTCACTCACAGTTTTTAAGAAAGTGAGATACCCACACAGCTTCTACAAAATCCAAGAAGAAAAATCCTTAAATTCCTATCACCTATGAAATCTTGTCTTTTGGCTCTAGACAGCCTCCTCTTCCTCTCTTTAAACTTCCCTGATCATCTCCCCCTCAACTAAACATCTCCCCTCACTCCCACTTCTCTCACTCCCTTTTCTCCTAACAATCTTTGCTACCTCCCATGTTCACCAATTCCCACTTTCTAAGTCCCTGCTCCCCCATCCAGCTCCTTACCAGCCCACATGAGCAAGACCACCACAATGATGACCACTTCCCCAGTTTGCAGTGGCCGCTCTCCATCCAGACCCTCCACTGTGATGTCACCTGAGAGGGGAGAAGCCAGACTCTGGGTTACTGGGGAACAGCTATATCTATGCAGACACATGCAGGCTGGAATGCTGGGGATTAGTCAGAGTAGATTCATCACAGTGTTGCCCCTTGAGTTGTAGGGTAGCCCATCTCTAGGAGGCAGCCTTTGGTAGACAGGTGGTTAAAAACCAAAAGGCAAGAGGGCTGCAGGTGAGGTACTCACTTATGCAGGCTGCAGCTGATGTGAAATGGGACTGGGTAAAAGGAAGCTTAAAAGCCCTTCCTCCAAACAATTCAATACCAGCCTGTCTATCCCTGTCTCCTGCCCACCTGCTTTTCCTTCCTTTCCTGGCAGTACAATGAATTAAATTACTCTTCTGTTCATCTAAACTAGACTGTGGCTTGCCTTAGGGAAGTAAATAAGAGGCTAAAAGTCAGGTAAGACGCCGGATAATCTACTGCATAGACCCTTACCTGGGCTTGAGCTGTTTGAGGGTAGCCGGTCAGAACCCTTGAGAGTTCGGAAGTGCACCCGGGGCCCTGGGGGACTCTCTCCCCGAAGGCCGATGCTCCTGACCTGCACTGTGTAGTCACTGTCTTCAGCCAGGCCCCAGAGGGCACAGGCTCGAGTGGTGGTGTTCACCTCCCGGATGACACGCTGTCCGGGGCCATTCTGTCGCTGCAGGGAGGTGATGGGAAAGGAGGACAGCCTCACCAGTGTCAGGCCAAAAGGTTTAACGGTGGACTTCTGAACATCCAAGCACTCCAAGGATATAGGGTGAAAGAGCAGCTTGAGCCCCCAAACATCAACTCCCAGATTCCCCCACCGCCCAGAGAGGAGTTTGGGGGGAGATAGCTGAAGGGAGGTCCTGAGATCCAAGGACACAGGTTGGGGGAGCAAAAGAGTGATTCATACCTGCTGGGAAATAGAGTAGCCAATGACGATGTTGCCTTCTGGGACGTCCCAGGACACAGTGGCCGAGTTGGCTCTGAGGTGAGTGACTGTCACATTCACAGGAGAGGGAGGCCGGTCTGTGGGTGCCGAGGTGTTAACAGGTTTCACCCACAGACTAGTTCGGTTGACCTCCACCCCCACCAGAGCCTCTCTACTCACCTGCTCGGACAAAGCCTAGGTCACAGCTGACCAGCAGGAGGACCGTGGGGCTTAGATATGGGGAGAGGGGCATCAGCGAAGCCATAGTCCCCACCGAGTCCGCTGGAGGGAGCTGGGGCATCTGCTTGACATCCAGGCGGGGTTCCTGAAGACCGCAAGAGTGGGGGGTGTCAAAGATGGTCAGCAGCTCTCCCGGCCCTCGAAGGCCCACACAGCCCCATGTTCCACCCATCCACCCCTACCCACCCCGAGCGCCCTCCCCGCCCCCGCAGTACCCGGGCGCCCCCAGTGCGCGGTCTGCCCTGCCCACACCCACCTCCGCCTGTCCTCGCTGTGGGTCAGGCCTCGGGGGGCTGCTCTGTGCCCAGAGGGCGGCCCATCGCCCGACTCTGCTGAGCTGCCCCTACCCCATCCCGGCGCGGGCCCAGCGAGGCAGGCAGCGCGGGGCCGAGCTGCCGGGCAGAGGGCAGAGGCAGAGCCGGTGCCGGCCGCGGGTCTGCGGAGCCCCCAGAACTCCGACTGGCAGCGTAGTCCGTCTGAGAGCAGGGGGCGTTGCCGGGGCCGCCTGGCGGCTCGCCCAGGTCCCGGGTGCTGGAGACAGTGCGGCTGCCTTCTCCGGCCCCTGCAGCGGGATGTGACTGTTCCGGGCAGCCAGCCGCCGCCTTCTGCAGAGCTGGCCCGGCTCTCTCCGCCGCAGCCCGGCCGGGACGCGCGGGCCCGCCCCGCCCCGCGGGGTTCTAGCCGCCGTCATCCCCCGCCCCCCCTCGTGCTCTCGGGGCTCCTCCCACGACCCTCCCTATGGCGGCCTCCCTGGCCCCCGCTCTTCTCCCTCCCGGATCCGGCAGCTGTGCCGGCCAGGGCAGGGGGCTGGGCGCAGGCGCGAGGGTCTCGGGCATCTGGGAGCCCCCTCCTTCTTCGGAGGGAATTAGCCAAGTTCCGAGGAGGAATCCCACCTTCGGTGCGGGAGAGGCTAAGAGGACAGGAGACAGAGTGATGGAGTAATTGTTTTAACAATCTCTGACTTGTAGACTGCGTCAGTTTCTAAGACTCTTTTCCATTCATAATATGACTTAATTCCGTTCGCCTTCTCATTCGTTCTTTCATTTTTTTCATTTATGAAGCAAATATTAATTGAGCATCTCCTATGTGTCTGGCATTACGATAAAAGCTGGAGTTACGAGTGTTAAAGTGTTGGGCTTACAGGGAGAACTAGCAGGAACTACAGAGTAAAGACTTATGATGCTTTTTTTTGGGGGGGTAAGCTCTGCTACTTTATGGTTTGGGAAAAATTGATTAATCTACACCTCAAGTTTCCCACTAATAAAGCAGAGCATAGAAACCTCATAGGTCTGTTGTAAGGTTCATATGAAACAATGTTGGGGAAAGATCTTTATAAATCTTACTACACTATATGAATGAGTAGTATTAATTTGCATCAATTTGTTAATTACTTTGATCAATCAATAAACATGTAAGTCTTTAAATTACTTCATGCTGTGGGGAAGATTGAAATCTAAAGTGAGAACCTGGGTGTGACTCCCAGTTTGTCCAACTGTGTGATCTGGAGCAACCAACTCAACCTCTCGGAACTTCATTTTCATCTTCTAAAAAATCATCAATATTGACCTCTTAGTGCTGTATCCAAAGAGATACTGTATATGAAAGTGTTCCCTGTAAATACAAATTGGCTAACATTGTAGTTAGGGCAGATTTTTTACTTTTTAATTCTCAATGCAGTATTTCTATTTCTATGGCATTTTTTCCCCTGTAATATCCAGTTCAATGTGGCACACCTGGGGCTCAGAAGCTTCTGTTGCTTTCCTTTCTGACAGGGAAAAATGGGACCAGTGGGACACAGGAGGACTGTGTGTGTTGAACATGTGATCAAGCCATGAACCAGGTCCTCTAACTTCTGCTGACCCAAGGACCCTGACCTCTGGCCTCCTGAAGCATCCTGGTCCCAGAGCACTATTGCCCAGGGTTTCTTGCTGCCCTGGGTGTTGTATTGTGCTCCCAGGCTCCAGGTTCTCCAGAGAAGAGGACATTGTGCCTGAAGGGCAGGAGTAATGAACCTCAGGTCTTCCTCTTCAGAGGCTGGCAAGTAAAGGGTATATGTGAAGAGGAACCCCAGAAGCTTCCCTAGGGTCACTGGAGGCTTAGGGGCCTAGTGACCAGGAAAGGGTGGAGCTCAGGGAGGCTGGTGTTTTTGGGTTAATCATCACTGTGCCTCAGATAAAGCCCTGCCAGCTGGAAGCAAAGTCAGTGTGACCAGAGGGTTTGTGTGGCTAAAGAGGCAGTGTGTCCATAGTGCAGGACCATGCCGGGCACGAAACGGTTTCAACATGTGATTGAGACCCCGGAGCCTGGCAAGTGGGAGGTGAGACCACTTCTCCTTGTTGCCTTTCTGCACTGATTTCTAAAATCATTTTTTTAATCTGGACTTATTTCCACTCTGAGTTTCTGTTCAGCCCTTCTTTCTTCTTATTTTTCTTCTTAATCTTTCCCTGATAGGCCCAGAATACCAAGGGCAGGCTGAGTTTCTGGCATGTGGTGGGGTGTGTATGAGCCCAAACACTGTGACCTGCTGCCATTTTGACCTCCAGTTCAGCAGGCATAAATGAGGATTTGACTTTCTGCCTCCATCCTTGTCCCCTCCTCCCTCTAGTTGTCTGGGTATGAGGCAGCTGTGCCAATCACAGAGAAATCAAACCCACTTACCCAGGACCTGGACAAAGCAGATGCTGAAAAAATTGTTCAATTGCTGGGGCAATGTGATGCTGAGATCTTCCAGGAGGAGGGACAAGCCATGCCCACATACCAGGTAACCCAGACCCATCCCTTGGATGCTGAGAATAAAGATACCACCCCCAACCCCAACCCCACCTCGACCTCTGCCCTTCCAGACCATGCCTCCTGTTTTGGAAACCCTGTGACCCCTCTCCCATGCCCCCAATCCACTGTCCTCCTTTCCTTGGCTTCTGATTCCTACCTGTTCCCTACAGCGACTCTACAGTGAATCAATTCTGACTACCATGGTACAAGTGGCTGAGAAAGTTCAGGAAGTATTAAAGGTATTAACCCTCTGTCTGCTCCCTCCCTAAACTTTTCTATTTCTCTTTAAACTTTTTCTTATTTTGGTCTCTATTTCTTTTTTTCTTTTTTTGGCCGGGGCTGGGTTTGAACCCACCACCTCTGGCATATGGGGCCGGCGCCCTACTCTGTTGAGCCACAGGCGCCACCCTGGTCTCTATTTCTTATTTTACAGATCTTAGTTCTCCTTTCCTCGTCCTCTTTTTGGATCCTTATTGTCATCTTAATAATCAATAATAATTACGGATATCATTACTGCTTAATACTTTAAAAATAGACGATGTAATTTCATACTCATTACCCTTATAAAAACCTGTAAAATTGAGTTTATTGTCTGGTTTTTCTTTATAGATGAGAAAATAAAGACTTAGAAAAGATAATCACAGTAGCTTGCTCAAACACACTCAGCATTAGCTGGATAAGGCTACTTTTATTATTCCTTGTTATTTAGATGACAAAGCTGCTTTCAGTACTTTCTGGAATAATTGAGGGTTTGAATAAGTAGCAAACCACAGACTGAAGTTTCTTTTTCCAATCAAGTGTTCTTTTAGCTACACCACACTGCCCATGTTGTGTTTAGTTTTGTGATGAGAGGAGGCTTAAGAGTTCTCTCCAATTCCCCTTCCACTACTAACAAAGAAAAAACATGTTTCCCCCAACCTGAGCTGGTCCCTGGTGACTAGGCATTTTTTCCTTCCACAGGAGCCTGATGGGGGGCTGGTGGTGCTGAGTGGAGGGGGCACCTCAGGCCGCATGGCGTTCCTCATGTCAGTGAGTACCCTGATTCTCAGTTTTCCTTCCTCCTCCTTCTGCAAGTGACCTCTCAGGCCCATAAAGCTCATCACAGCGAAGCTCCCAGGTGGTTCCATCACTAGACCTGGGCTCCAGGTCTGGCTACTGAAGATCTCACCATGGAGTTCCATTTCTTCTGAGCCCATCTGAGTTCCACCAGTCTGTTGCCAACATCTCTATATCCATGTACTTCCAGTTGATCATCTGCAAGTACCATTTTTCAGTGTCAGATTCCATGTAGGACAGAGTTAAGAGCAGGTCCAAGAGAATCATTATACCTCCTCTGCCCGTTAGGAGCTGAAACTCCAAGATAATTATTCCCTCAATATTATTACCTCTTCATATCCTCTCCCCTTTGACAGGTCTCCTTTAACCAGCTGATGAAAGGCCTTGGACTAAAACCTCTTTACACCTACCTCATTGCAGGGGGTGACAGGTAAGCCAAGCTGGCCTAGGAAGATTTCATTTGGTCAGAATAGTGGTTTTTAGAAATTGGATTCAAATGCCTTCAGACAGACATTGCATCTAGTCTGCGTTGGTCCTCACCATTCTGTTTTGCCTTACACTTGGCCCACTTCCCTTAGCTATGTTGTTTGACTGCCCCTTTTAGGTATTAGAGTTTTTCAATTCTATGGAGCATCTATCATGGTGCCCAACAAACAGTGATGCTCATTCAGTGACAATTTCCCCTTTTATTCCCTTCGTTTAATGTAGTCTGCTCTAATAAACTGCTTCCCAATCAGTGTCACCTAATTTGAGTTTGTTCTCATAGGTCTGTGGTGGCCTCTAGGGAGGGTACAGAAGATAGTGCCTTGCATGGGATTGAAGAACTGAAGAAGGTCTGTGCTTTCCACTGGTACTCAACCAGAGGCCTCTGCTTATTCCTTCTCATGGGGACATAAAAGCCCCAGAATGCATCCAAAGCCTATTCTCTCCTCTAGTCCTGGCTCTTATATCCTCATAGAATAGGTTTATGTCCTGGGGAACTCCCAGTTGACTACCTTGTCCTCTCCTCCTCTCCTAGGTGGCTGCTGGGAAGAAGAAGGTGATTGTCATTGGTATTTCGGTGGGACTTTCTGTGAGTGGATCAATTTTATAGGGAGGAAGTGGGTGGGGATGGAATAGCATGGAAGATAGGTCAGTAAGGGGGCTACTAGAATAAAGAAAATTTACTCAAGAAACTTGGTTTTAGTTTTATTAATTTGGATTTAAATATATGACTATGGGAAGGGATTCTATCTCAGAATAACTGTGTATCAATCTCTCAACAACCAAGATAGGTGGACTAGTCCAGAGGTCAGCAAACTACACTGGCAGGTGAATCGAGCCATCTGCTTATTTTTATAAATAAAGTTTTATTGGAACAGAGCCATTTGCATTTACATATGATCTGTGGCCTCTTACATGCTATAACCATTGGGTTAAGCAGTTGGACAGAGATCACAGGTGCCAAAAGCCCATAGTATTTACTCTCTGGCCCTTTATAGACAAATCTGGCCCTTGGACTAGTCCCCTGCTACTTAAAGTATGGTCCCTACACCAGCAACATCAGCATTACCTGGGACTTGTTAGAAATGTACAATCTCAGGGTGGCGCCTGTGGCTCAAGGAGTAGGGTGCCAGCCCCACATACCGGAGGTGGTGGGTTCAAACCCGGCCCCAGCCAAAAAAAAAAAAACAAAACTGCAAAAAAAAAAAGGAAAAGAAATGTACTATCTCAGTGCCCGTCCCCTCCTACCCCCAAGATGCCCAGGTAGTTTGAAAAGCAATAGGACCCCAAGTTTCCTCTCAACTCTGCAGCAATCTGATTCTAAGAATTCACTAGGCAAAAACTAGATCCCAGTAGTGTTAGACATGAAAGGATGGACACATGGAGAACAGGATATTGACTTCAAGGAACTTATAATTTAGTTTAATAGTTTTCAGACTTTACCAGACAAAAGATTTCCTTGAAATGTAATACCTGGCTCGGCGCCTGTTGCTCAGCGAGTAGGTCGCAGCCACATACAGCGAAGCTGGCAGGTTCGACCCTGGCCCAGGCCTCCTAAACAACAATGACAACTGCAACCAAAAAATAGCTGCGTGTTGTGGTGGGTCCCTGTGTCCCAGCTACTTGGGAGGCTGAGGCAAGAGAATTGCTTAACTGAGGGTGACACAATAAGACTGTGTCTCAAAAAAAAAGAAAAGAAAGAAAAAGAAATGTAATACCCTCGAGGTACTTGTTAAAAATGTGGGCTCTCTTCTTCAAATTTGTATCTAATAAATATAAGTGAGCTTAGGAATCTACACTTAGATGAAGCATTCTGGAGGATTCCAATGCCTTGGGCACCACTCAAATTAACCTCTCATTTCTCTTTCCATATAATCAGGCTCCCTTTGTGGCAGGTCAGATGGATTACTGCATGAATAACACAGCTGTGTTCTTGCCAGTCCTGGTTGGTTTCAATCCAGTAAGCATGGCCAGGTGAGTCTTCTATAATGACTGGCCAGCCCTGGCACAGGCTGGAAGAGAACATGTCAAAGTCTATAGTACAATCACGAAGGACAGGATAGATGAATAGAGTTTTATTTATCAAATCTCAGAATATTAAAGAAAATATTAGGAGGCCCTAAATTTATGAGGTTTTTAAACTTTTTTTTGTTGGTTGGTTTACCTAATTATTCTCGTTACAGAAAGGATTAAACGCAACTTATAAAGGATATGTAAAATACAGGACAGCATACATTCAAAACAGGAATTGAAGAGGCAAGAAAGACAGGGGCTGGAGGATAAAATGGGGTTAGGAAAATGCATACCACAATGATCTGTGCTTTCATTTGGGAGCAGCCCCAAGCATCTTTTCTCTCTTTCTTTCTTTCCTTTCTTTCCTTTCTTTCTTTCTTTCTTTCCTTCTTTCCTGCCTTCCTGCCTGCCTTCCTTCCTTCCTTCCTTCCTTTTTTTTGCAGTTTTTGGCCCGGGCTGGGTTTGAACCCACTACCTCCAGCATATGGGGCCAGCGCCCTACTCCTTTGAGTCACAGGCACTGCCCCCTTTCTTTTTTTTTTGTTTTTAGAGACAGAGTTTCACTTTGTTGCTCTTGGTAGAGTGCTGTGGCATCACAGCTCACAGCAACCTCCAGTTCTTGGGCTTAGGTGACTCTCTTGCCTCAGCCTCCCAAGTAGCTGGGACTACAGGCACCCGCCACAACGCCCGGCTATTTTTTTATTACCCGCCTGGGGCCAGGATTGAACCTGCCATCCTTGGTATATGGGGCCGGCACCCTACCCACTGAACCACAGGCGCTGCCCTAAGCATCTTTTCAAAGTAGTGTTAGTGGGTGCCAAGTGGCCTCCTTTTTGTCTGGTTCCCTTATTTTATTGCCCATTCTTTCTCATCATTCCAGGTACCCCTTTACCTTCTCTAGCTACTCTCACCTGTTCCCTTCCCTAAGAGCCCTTCATTATCAAGTCACTGTCTCCTATTCTGTAAGTGACCACCTCTTCTGAACTCAGAGAAAGTCAACATATTGAATCAGTGGTGCTGAGATATGGTTCTGTGTGTGAGCTGCCTGGGGAGTGTTAAAAACAAACAAGGAAGAAAGAAGATTCTTATCCCTTTGTGTAAGAGGTCTGGTTTTGTAGGTTTGGAGTAAGGCCCTAGGAGATCTATTTTTTTAAAGCATCCCTGGAGATTCTGATACACAGCCAGGTTTGGGGAACTCTGCTAAATAAACTGTTGGAGTTGGTCACCTGACCAAGCAGAGGGCTTCCTGTCACTGGAGGGATTCCAGCAAAGGCGTGTTGATTATTTTAATAAGCCTTTTGTATTTAGTGGTGGTCTGGGAGAGGGGTCTGGATTCTTTCTGAGGTGGTTTTCCAACTCCCAGGTTTGTAGTATAATTCATGCAAAGGTGTAAATGACTCTGAAATACTCCTAACCCTGATCCTTTTCATGGAAGACTCTCCTTTGCCAAAAATGTATCTTCTGCAGTGGATGCTAATTTCAGGCCCTGTGACTAAGTGAAATGAAGAATTTCAAACAATGTAGGCGTGGAGATCTTCCAGTTGTTCCCTAAATCAGTGGCTCCCAAACTTGGCTGATTTTCAGAGTCGTCTGCGAAGCTTTTTAAAAATATGGATTTTTAGGCTCCACTCCAGAACTATTGAATCTGACTCTCAGAGTGGACATGGTACCCAGAAATGGGTAGTTATTACAAAAAACAAAAACAAACAAACAATAAAAACCTTTCCAGGTGATTTTGATGCCCAGCCAAGTTTGGGAATCTTGGTTTTAAACCATGCAATATGGACACTGTCTTCTCTCTCTGTTTAAGCCTCAATTTCCTTAGGTCTTTAGGAGGCTTTAAAACTAGTCTGAGGACAAATGACAGGCGGCACTTTATACAATGTGCATGAAATACGTGAAACTTGTCTTCCCTAGAAGAAACACAGAAGAAAAAAAAAATAGTTCAAGTCAGGTACAGTGGCTTATGCCAGCAGTCCTAGCACTCTGGGAGGCTGAGGTGGGAGGATTGTTTGAGCTCAGGAGTTCAGTCTCAGTAAAAGCAAGAGTAGTCTCAGTAAAAGCAAAACCCCATCTCTACTAAATTAGAAAAATTAACTGGGATACCTATAGTCCCAGCTATGTAGATGCTAAGAAAGAGGATCACTTAAACTGAGGAGTTTGAAGTTGCTGTTGCTAGGCTGACGCCACAGCACTCTAGCTTAGGCAACAGAGTGAGACTCTTATCTCAAAAAAAAAAAAAAAATGTTTAGGAAGGCTGGCTGGGTGCAGTGGCTCATGCCTGTAATCCTAGCACTCTGGGAGGCTGAAGCAGGAGGAACACTTGAGGTCAGAAGTTCAGGACCGGCCTGAGCAAAAGTAGACCCTGTCGCTATCAAAAATAGAAAATTAGCCAGGTCTATAGTCCCAGCTACTCTGGAGGCTGAGACAGGAGGATTGCTTGAGTTTGAAGTTGCAGTGAGTTATGATGATGCCACTATACTCTATCTGGGGTGACTCTGCAAAGTTTTCAGCTATGGGACGATAGGGGAAGTCAAGGGATGCTGTACACAGAGATTCTGTGATTTGTGACTCAGCAGATAACATGCTTATAGTTCTCTTGGCTCATTGATATGTTGATGTGTTCCTGATTAATTCACAGTTCACCATCTGTGCTAAACTTCTTACTTGGCAGCTTGGTTCCCTCACTGGGGTCTGTTATCTCTCTCTCAGGTAGTGAGGGCTCACTCTTTGAAAGGATTTGCAGAATATGTTATCAGAAATGGGAGGGGCTTCTCCTGATGCATCCTAAGATGGAAAATAAAGTGGCAATTTTTACGTTTGGATTTCAGGCATTTCCCCCAGGGGCCTACAGGAGATGAGATTAGTGTGGCCATGACAGTGAGGCTTGGCTTTATGAAAGGACCAAGATAGAAGACGGTTCTTGTTTCAGGCTGGAACTTCAAACTTGAATATTGGCTTTGCTCTGGGTTTAAGTTGCTGAATGCCTGATTAACCTCTCTCCTTAGGGATCAGGACACAGTGCCACTGTGCACTCCAAAGCATCTATCTCTGAAGTTTCTGGCCTCTGACCCCAATACCAAAGTGTTCTTTGATCCTGATTTCCAGCTGAGACTTTCCCTTTAGATCCTCACAGACAATCTCCCCATCTTTGTGTCTTTCTGGACCCTAGAAATGACCCCATTGAAGACTGGAGTTCGACATTCCGACAGGTGGCAGAGCGGATGCAGAAGATGCAAGAAAACCAGAAAGCTTTCTTGCTCAACCCTGCAGTTGGGGTAGGGCCTATGGCTCCTTTTTCTACGCCACCCCTCCCTCCCAGCATCTGAAAATTCCTTTGAACCTCTGATTTTTGGTTCTGTTGCATCTTGTATGAATTCCTTGGGCATTGTGTGTCAATGAAAATGTTATAAATCAGCTCAGTACCCATAGCACAGTGGTTACGACACCAGTCACATACACCAAGGATGGCAGGTTTGAACCCAGCCCGGGCCTGCTAAACAACGACAACTGCAACAAAAAAATAGCTGGGCATTGTGGTGGGCACCTGTAGTCCCAGCTACTTGGGAGGCTGAGGCAAGAGAATCGCTTAAGCCCAAGAGTTCAAGGTTGCTGTGAGCTGTGATGCCATGGTACTCTACCCAGGGTGACATAGTGAGACTCTGTCTCAAAAAAAAAAAAAAAAAGAAAATGTTACAAATCAAATCCTATTTTCTCAATTAATTTTTTACCTTACAATATTTCATCTTCATTCTGACCCCTTCTCCAGTCAGTAATCATGAAACACCTCAGTGACCCAGGGCAGTTTCTGTTTTCCATCTGTGTACAGACAGCACTGTATAACCATTGTTCTGTCTTATTCTGTCTCTTATATATATTTAAGTTTGAAACATGGGCTTTAAAAAAAAATTGGGATGTACTTTCATTCTTCTGTCTTTCTAAATTCTCTCCAAAACCTGGTGGGAGAGCATTGGTTGCAGTGCTCCTGTCCCTTTTTTCCTCTTGAGCTGTGGGTACATTTCACTAGCTCCATCTATCTAAGGCCGTCTACCTGCCAGGGCCTTAGCCAAGACCCTGCCCATGCTTCTCTCTCATCTGTGATGCGCACATCTGTGACATGTTCCTTGATCTGCCTTTGGTGAGAAAGACATATTTATTCATTAAGCGTTACCTACTTCCACCTCCTAGATGCTTATTTCTTTCCTTCTCTTCGCTGTTGTTGACTTTCAGTCTTCTTTTCTCAGTTATATGTTCTTTTTTAATTATTCTCTTTGCTGTCATCTCTTTGGCTGTTTGCTGTGCTGTGTTCCGTATCTGCCCTGTTCCAATCACTGCTTCATTGATCTCTCCAAAACATATGAAATGTGGTATTTGGATTTGTAGACTTCCACAAAAAAGGTGGTTGGGAGGAGGTGGGGAGAGAAAATTCTCAGAAAGAAAGGCACTCTCTGGAAAATCCTTGACCCAGCTGACAAGGGACCCCAATAACTGGGACTTCTTCCTCTCAGAGTCTCCAGGTCTTCCTTCCTCTCTCAATTCCTCCCCGATGTCATTGCTTCTCAGCCTGAGGGTCTCAGCGGTTCTTCCCGCATGAAAGGTGGAAGCGCCACCAAGGTCCTGCTGGAAACCCTGTTATTAGCAGCCCATAAGACTGTGGATCGGGGCATTGCAGCCTCTCAAAGGTAGGAAGGATCTGGATAAGAGACAGCTCAAAGTCAGGCAGGGGTGGGATGGTACGGATGGGGGAGTGGCAGGCCCTGACATGGAGGCTGGCTAGTGGCAGCAAGACTGAAGCCCTACCACTTCCCTCTGGGGAAGGGAGCTAGCAAAGGCATGCTGTTGCTCCCACCAAGTAATCTCAGAGTCTGGATTGTTCCTAATACATCCTGGATTCCTCAAGTAAGGACCTAATCCCTGAGCCTGCATGGGGCCTCCAAAGCTGGCCTAGCTCCTGAGGGTTCTTTCGATGGTCCTGATCACACAGCTCATCCTGCTGTGGCCTGCTTCCCTGACGGTGTTTCTAGCCTCACCTGTAGACTGTTGCTTTCCTCCTCAGCACTCAGAGCCTCCTCCCCCAGTGCTGTCTTGATGCCCCATACCTCCTTCTGCTCCCTTATCTTCTGCCCACTGAAGCCCTCACTGCCCAGCCTGATACAGTCTGGTTCCTCTCTGCACCTCCACCAGGATCAGCAGAACTTAGTTTTGAGGGAATTATGCCTCCTCTACCACAGCTAGGGGTGGGGTGGGGAGAAGAGTGCACAGGCTTTCTGAGAGCACACAAGGCCTCCCTCGGAGCTGATGGCTTTTCTCCCAGATGCCTCCTGGAAATCCTGCGGACATTTGAGCGGGCCCATCAGGTGACCTATAGCCAAAGTCTCAAGATTGCCACCCTGATGAAGCAAGTCAGCACCAGGTGTGTGGACTTGTGTTTGGAGGGGGAACATCCTGAAAGCAGGGAGATGGTGACACGTTCACATGGTGAAGGTGGTGGGATTGCATGTTGGCGGGTCACAGCAGGCTGCTTTTTGGTTTATCTCCATTCTCTTCTGTGTACCTCTCTGATATATTTTCACTGTGACCTCTCAGCTCATATCCTGTCCTCTTGCCCACCCTTAGCCTGGAGAAGAAAGGCCGAACATACCTGGTGGGCTGGCAGACCCTTGGCATCATTGCTATCATGGATGGAGTCGAGTGCATCCACACCTTTGGCGCTGGTGGGACCCCATGAGGACAGTTTTTCTCATTCCTCCTGATCCTGACCAGTTTTGGTCTGCCCTGCAGACACTCCCCTCCTCCCAACCCAACAGCATTCCTCAGTGTCCATCCTGCCTTATCTAATAGGCATTTCTATCATATGCTTCTTCTATCATTTGCTCCTTGATCCCTCAGCTCCCAGCCCTGTGCTTAGCTATGGTCTCCCACGTGGGTTCCTTCTCACCCTACACCCCACCATGCATTTTCAACCCAGCCCCATCAACACCCCCACCCCCACCCCCAAGCCTAG
This sequence comes from Loris lydekkerianus, assembly GCA_963574355.1. Lineage (NCBI taxonomy): Eukaryota > Metazoa > Chordata > Mammalia > Primates > Lorisidae > Loris > Loris lydekkerianus. The sequence goes on from CAUYPK010070042.1 coordinate 39,197, forward strand.
AACCTTCCAGTTCTATAAAGCCCATCATTCCTCTCTTTTTGTCCTTAAACTTCCCAGATTTTCGAGATATCCGTGGTTTTCTTATTGGTGATCACAGTGACATGTTTAACCAGAAGGCTGAGCTCACAAACCAGGTTGGAGGATAGCACATGGGGAAGATCACTGGTGTGCAGAGGGTGGAGGACAAGGGGAAAGTGGAGAAAGGTGGGGCCCCGATGGGATAGAATCTTGTCTAGAAATGGAATGGGTTAGAGGTTGTGAGGCTTTCCACAGGGAGTGTGGAAAGCTCTGGATATACCCCCCAAACCTGGCTCTACTCCACTGACTTGATACATAATCCTGGGCAAAACTCCTTACCTTTTTGAATGTTACCTTTTTTGTCTGTAGATAGAAGGGCTGTGATAGACGTCCGCCATGTCCTCTTTAGTCCTCCAGCCTATGCTCTAGTGTGTTTTCACGGGAGGGAATTTCCCATCTTCTGCCCCAGGGTCCCCAGTTCTCCTTCTCCCAAGAGGACTTCCTGACTTCCATCCTGCCAACCCTCACCGAAATTGATACTGTGGTCTTCATTTTCACCCTGGATGGTGAGAGGGAAGATGGGATCGGATCAGTGGAAGGAGGGGATGGAAGCAGAAGAGTGATTTAGAGGGGATGTTGTTTTTCTGGGTCTTAGGTCACCTGCTCAGAAGGAGGGACAGGGTGAATGTCCTGACTGAAGCCCAGGAGACTAGGAAGAATAGTTATACAGCCAGCCTTTCTACTCCAATGCTCTCCCTCTCTCCTAGACAACCTCACAGAAGTGCAGACCCTGGTGGAGCAGGTGAAAGAGAAGACCACCAACATCCAGGCCCTGGCACACAGCACTGTGGGGCAGTCCTTGCCGGTGAGGGTCCAGACTTGAAAAGGGGACCATGGGTGGCAGTTACAGCCAGGCCTTCCTAGAGATGCCTCTCTTGCTCTTCTCTTTCTCTTTAGGCCTCTCTGAAGAAGCTCTTTCCTTCCATCATCAGCATCACATGGCCACTGCTTTTCTTTGACTATGAAGGGAACTTTATCCAGGTATGGGGAATGAGGAGGTAATATCTGTAGGGAAGGGCTCAGAGAGGGAGGGATTCCAGAAATCAGAAAACCCAAGGCTAGAGGAAAGAAAGCATGAAGAATTGTCTGTCCTCTACCAAGCCAGCAGGGCGAGTACTTGGATTACCAGGTCACTAGCTCTTTCGAAGAATATGCAAAAAGTGAAGAATGCCACCAATCACCTGACAGATGTTCATTTGCCCTTTTGGACAGGTCAGGTGTCCATACTATCTATAGTCATCATCATTATCCAGAAGCCTTTAAGGCACATTTTCTTTTTTGCAAGTTTTTTTTTTTCTTTGAGGCCTAGTCTTACATGTCACCCTGGGTAGAGTGCTGTGGCATCATCACAGCAAACTCAAACTCTTAGGCTCAGAAGGCAAGAAGTGATCTTCTTGCCTCAGCCTCCCAAGTAGCTGAGACTACAGGTGCCCACCACAATGAATGCCCAGCTAATTTTTCTATTTTTAGTAGAGATAGGGTCTTGCTCTTGCTCAGGCTGGTCTTGAACACTTGAAACATACAACATGCTGAATTCACTGCAGATAATGTCATGCTGATGTAGTCCCTGCTTGCTGATGAAAATATAATCCAGCCAGTACTCGTACTGATAATATTCATAGAAATAATAATCAGTTTATGTGCACTTTGAAATTTAGAGTTTGGAGGAGAGCTCTGGATACCAGTCCAACTCTGCAGTGTGGCCCAAGAGAGAAAGCAGCTTTGTATCTCTCTAGTCTTTAGTTTTCTCACATGCCACCTGCCTACACTCTCCATGAGGCAGAACCAAGGCCCGAAAGGGTTTCCCTGGACAAATATGGTCTCTCATCCATTATCCAAACCACCTCCTTCAGGAAGCTTCCCAACTTGTTCATACAGAGCTGGCATGCTGACTCACCTGGACTCAGAACTTTGTGGAAACTTCTAAGCAGGAGATCTACTCTGCTTCTAAAGTGTACTTTGTCTTCCCTTCCAAACCATGTTCATTTGTCACATTCCTACTTCTTGGCATGCTGTCCGCATTCATTGACTCCTCATCTTCTAAGAAGTCTTCTCTAATTAACCTCACATCGCCTTGATCCTTCCCTCCATCCTTAGAGGGTCCACTATATAGTGGTAATATCTGATACCTAAAGCCCTTTGCACTTTACAGATGATCTCATATATACCATCTTGGTGCTTATAACAGTCTCTTAAGAAATGCATAAATGTATGTTTAATGTCACCCTTTCACAGATGAGGAAGCTGAAACAAAGAGATTAAGGAATTGTCATCACAGCTATAAACTTAAGAAAAGAGTTAGGACTTGAACTCAAGTCTTGTGACTTTAAGTGTATGGTCTATTTTCCCTACATGAAATAAATTTAAACCATGAGTGAAGCCAGATTCTTTTATTTGTTCATTCAACAATTTTTTTTTTTTTTATTTTGTAGAGACAGAGTCTCACTTTATCGCCCTCGGTAGAGTGTCATGACATCACACAGCTCACAGCAACCTCCAACTCCTGGGCTTAGGTCTGGGGTCCTCAAATTACGGCCCGCGGGCCACATGTGGTGGTGTGATTGTATTTGTTCCTGTTTTGTTTTTTTTAACTTCAAAATAAGATACGTGCAGTGTGCATAGGAATTTTTTCATAGTTTTTTTTTTTTTTTTTTTTTTTTTTTTTAACTATAGTCCAGCCCTCCAAAGGTCTGAGGGACAGGGAACTGGCCCCCTGTTTAAAAAGTTTGATGACCCCTGGCTTAGGTGATTCTCTTGCCTCAACCTCCTGAGTAGCTGGGACTACAACGCCCAGCTATTTTTTGGTTGCAGTTTGGCTGGGGCTGGGTTTGAATATACCACCCTCGGTATATGGGGCGGGTGCCCACTGAGCCACAGGCACTTCCCTCAGCAAATATTTTTAAAGCACTTATCATATTCCATGGAGAGGGGCTATTGTAAGTAATGGTATTCTGTGATTTTTTTTTTTTTTTTTAAAGACAGTGTCTCACTCTATTGCCCAGGTTAGAGTGCAGAGGTGTTGACACAGCTCAACTTCAAACTCCTAGGGTCAAGTAATTCTCCTGCCTCAGCCTCCTGAGTAGCTAGGACTACAAGTGCATGTCCCAATGCCCAGCTATTTTTTTATTTTTATTTTTTATAGAGATAGGGATTTCTCTATATTGCTCAAGCTGGTCTCAAACTCTTGGCCTCAAGTGATCCTCCCACCTCAGTCCCTCAAAGTGCTAGGATTACAGACAGAAGCCACCACACCCAGCCTAATCTCTGATCTTTTTAAAAAACTATATTATTGGGTCAGTGCCTGTAGCTCAGTGGTTAGGGCACCGGCCATATACACTGGGGCTGGTGGGTTCGAACTCAGCCTGGGCCTGCTAAAAAAACCAACAATGACAACTACAACAAAAAAATAGCCTGGCATTGTGGTGGGCACCTGTAGTCCCAGCTACTTGGGAGGCTGAGGCAAGAGAATTGCGTAAACCCAAGAGTTTGAGGTTGCTGTGAGCTGTGACGCCATAGCACTCTACTGAGGGCAATATAGTGAAAATCTGTCTCAAAAACAAAACAAAATACAACTATATTGTTAAATAAATTTTTATTAAAACTTTAGAATATATAGAAATGCAAAAGAAGAAAATCACCATAATCCGCCATCTTCTAAAAAAACCACTCTTACAATTTTTGGAGAATGTCTTCCTAGACTTTTTTCTATTCACATGTAAATAATATTTGTATATAAATGAGACCATATATGACATGCTGTTTTTAAGTTACTTTATTTCATTTAAAATTGTAAACAACTTTCTGTGCTAATAAATCTATAGCATCATGTTTATTGTTGATGTATAGTATTACATGAATGGATGTACTATAATTTCTTTTCTCTAACTCCTGTTATCACACATGGAGACAGTTCCAATATTATGATTTTTATTAAAATGCTGTACTGAATATCCTTACATATACACCTTTTTTTTTTTTTTTTTTGAGACAGAGTGTCACTATGTAGCCCTTGGTAGAGTGCTATGGCAGTTAGAGCTCACAGCAACCTCAAACTCTTGGGCTTCAGCGATTCTCTTGCCTCAGCCTCCCAAGTAGCTGAGACTACAGGCACCTGCCACAACGCCCAGCTATTTTTGTTGTTGTTGTTGTCAATGTTGTTTTTAGCTGGCCCAGCTGGGTTTGAACCTGCCAGGCTGGGTGCATGTGGCCAGTGCTCTAGCCGCTGAGCTACAAGTGCCGAACCACACATACACCTTTTGGTCCTTTGACTATGTCACTAGGATAAGCCCCCAAAAGTGGAATCACTGGGTAAAGGGGTATGTAAAATTTTAAAGTTTTTTGATGTATATAGTCAAATTGACCTCCAAATAAGTTTATAAACAAAATGTGAAATTGCTCATTCCCTCACACCCTGGTAAACACTGAATAACATCCTTGTAAAAAAATCTTTGCTGAGCTGGGTGTGGTGGTTCACACCTGTAATCCTAGCACTTTGGGAGGCTAAGGTAGGAGATTTGCTAGTTAAAGATGAGCCTGAGCAACATGGAGAGACTCTGTCTCTATAAGAAAAAGAAAAAATTAGCCAGGCATGGTGGTATGCACACATAGTTCTAACTATAAAGGAGGATATTGAGCCTAGGAGTTGGCACCCAGGATTGGAGGTTGCAGTGAGCTGCGATCTTGCCACTGCACTCCAATCTGGGTGGCAGACCAAGAGTGAGACTGTCTCTTAAAAAGCAAAAGAACAAAAAACAACAAAAAAAGTCCTCACAAACACAGAAAACAAACTTTGCTAATCAGCAAAGGAACAAAACATAAAGGCATTTCAGTGTTTGTTGATATTTTTTAGTTACTATGGAAGTTGACTACTTAAAGATATATTGGCCATTTGATTTTTTTTCATATACTATTTTTTCATGTCTTTTGGGTATGTTCACCCCCATTCTTTTACAGGTAGCATGTTTTTCTTAGTGATTTGCAAGAAAGAATATATGTAACAAGGACAGCAGCCTTTTTTTTTTCTTTTCTATGCTTTCCTTGGTTTATTATTTTCTTACATTGTTTTTGATGTAGAGACATTTAATTTTTTCGCATAGTCAAATATATTAATCTTTTACTTTGTGATTTTTGTCTTTTGCTTGATGCTTTATCTTATCTTTCTAAATGGATGGGACATGTTTGAAATAAGGAAGCTTTTGGCCCGGCAAAGTGGCTAATGCCTGTAATCCTAGCACTCTGGGAGGCCACAGAAGGTAGGTCAACTGAGCTAAGGAGCTTGAGAACAGCTTGAGCAAGACCAAGAGCAAGACCCACTCTCTACTAAAAATAAAAAAACGAGGGCGGCGCCCATAGGTCAGTGGGCAGGGCGCTGGCCTCGTGTACGTAGGCTGGCAGGTTTGAACCCAGCCCAGGCCTGCTAAACAACAACGATAACTAAAAACATCAACAAAAAATAGCTGGGGGTTGTGGCTGGTAGTCCCAGCTATTTGGGAGGCTGAGGCAAAAGAATCACTTGAATCCAGGAGCTTTGAGGTTGCTGTTGTTAGCTACAATGATGCCATGGCACTCTACCCCAGGGTGACAGAGTGAGACTTGGTCTCAAAAAAAAAAAAAAAACTGGCACTTGTAGCTCAAGCAGCTAAGGCGCCAGCCACATACAATAGAGCTGGAGGGTTTGAATCCGGCCCCAGCTTGCCAAACAACAATAACAATTACAACCAAAAAATAGCTGGGTGTTGTGGCCGGCACCTATAGTCCCAGCTACTTGTGAGGCTGAGGGAAGAGAATCGCTTAAGCCCAGGAGTTTGAGGTGAATTGTGATACCACGGCACTCTCCCCACGGCTATAGCTTGAGGCTCTGTCTTTAAATAAATAAATAAATAAATAAATAAGTAAGATTGGGAACGGTGGCTCATGCCTGTAATCTTAGCACTCTGGTGGATTGCCCTGAGCTCACAGGTTTGAGACCAGCCTGAGAAAGACCCCGTCTCTAAAACTAGCTGGGCGTTGTTGCAGGCGCCTATAGTCCGAACTACTTGGGAGGCTGAGGCAAGAGAATTGCTTGTTCCCAAGAGTTAGATGTGAGCTATGACATCACAGCACACTACACAGGGCGACAAAGTGAAACTCTGTCTCAAAAGAAATATCCAGGTGTGGTGGCTCACACCTATAATTCTAGCACCCTGGGAGGCTGAGGAAGGTGGATTGCTTGAGCTTATGAGTTCAAGACCAGCCTGAGCACAAGCAACACCCCATCTCTAAAAATAGCTGGGTGTTATGGCAGGCACCTATAGTCCCAGCTACTTGGGAGGCTAAGGTAAGAGAATCGCTTGAGCCCAAGAGTTTGAAGTTGCTGTGAGTAATAACTCCACAACACTCAACCTGAGGGCGACTGAGACTCTGTCTTTAAAAAAAAAAAAAGGGCGGCACCTGTGGCTCAGTGAGTGGAGCGCTAGCCCCATGTACCGAAGGTGGTGGGTTCAAACCCGGCCCCGGCCAAACTGCAACAGAAAAATAGCCAGGCGTTGTGGTGGGTGCCTATAGTCCCAGCTACTTGGGAGGCTGAGGCAAGAGAATCACCTAAGCCCAAGAGCTGGAGGTTGCTGTGAGCTGTGATGCCACAGTACTCTACCGAGGGCGACAAAATAAGACTCTGTCTCTTAAAAAAAAAAAAGGTATAAGGACACTTCGATTAGGGTTTGTAAATCTTTAGTTGTAGAAATATTTTTGATATAAACTGCCCCCACACTTTTATTTTGAAAAAATTTGAACCTACAGAAAAATCACAAGAATTGTACAATGAACACCATATGCTCTTCCCTAGATTCACACTAGTCATTAACATTTTGCCACATTTATTTCATCTGTCTCTTTTGCCCTAATCATTTTAAAGAGAACTGGAGATATCATGACATGTCATACTAATTATCTTGTCATGTGTCTCCTAAGAACAAGGGTGTTTGCCTATGTAAATATAATTATCCGTCCATAAAAATTATAATTAATACAATATTATTATCTAATATCCAGATATTATTCAAACTTCTCCAGTTATCCCTGTATTGTTTTTATTTCCCAGATCCAGGATCAATCAAGAATAATGCATTGCATTTGTTATCATGTCTCTTTGGCTTCCTTTATTTAGATGAAATCTTCAGGGTTTTTTTTTAGAGATAAAGTCTTAACTTTGTTGCTCTCAGTAGAGTGCTGTGACGTCACAGCTCACAGCAACCTCCAACTCCTGGGCTTAGGTGATTCTCTTGCCTCAGCCTCCCAAGAAGCTGGGACTACAGGCGCCTGCCATAATGCCCGGCTAGTTTTTGTTGCAGTTTGGCTGGGTCTGGGCTTGAACCCATGACCCTCGGTATATGGAGCCAGTGCCCTACTCACTAAGCCATAGGCACCGCCCAGAATTCTTCAGGGGTTTTTGTTTTGGGTTTTTCTCTTTCATGACATTGCCAATTGACATTGCCAGATGTCTAGGCCAATTGTTTCCCAGAATGTGCCTCTCTCTGGATTTGCCTGATTGTTTGTTCCTAATATTCAGGTTAAACCTTTTGGTAGCAGTGCTGTATAGGACAGGTTGTGCCCTCATTGGTGTATCACATAAGGCAGCACCTGATACCAGTCTATCTTTTACTGGTGATGCTACATTTGATCATTTTGTTAAGATGATGTCTGTTAGGGGCTGGGCCTAGTGGCTCATGCCTATAATCCCAGCACTCTGAGAGGCCAAGGCTAGCAGATCGCTTGAGCTCACAATTTTGAGAACAGCCTGAGCTAGAGTGAGACTCCACCTCTAAAAATAGCCAGGTACTATGGCAGGTGCCTGTAGTCCCAGCTACTCAGGAGGCTGAGGCAAGAAAATCCACTTGAGCCCAGGAGTCTGAGGTTACTGTGAGCTATGTGCCATGGCACTCTATGGGAATGACAAAGTAAGACTCTGTCTCAAAAAAAAAAAGGTATCTGTAGATTTCTCTAAATCAGTAATCATTTTCTTTTTCATTTTTTCTTCAGCACTCTTTCACCCAGTGGTTCTAGCATCCACTGACGATTCTTAGTTGAATCAGTTACTACTATGGGGTGATTTTAAAATGGTGATTTTTAGGCAGAGCCTGTGCTCAGTGGTTAGGGCACCGGCCACATACAGCGGGGCTGGCAGGTTCAAACCTAGCCTGGGCTAGCTAAACAATGACAGCTGTGGCAAAAAAGATTAACTGAGGGTTGTGGCGGCCGCCTATAGTCCCAGCTACTTGGGAGGCAAGAGAATTGCTTAAGCCCAAGAGTTTGAGGTTGCTGTAACACCCCTGCACTCTACCAAGGGTGACATAGTGAAGACTCTGTCTCAAAAAAGAAAAAGAAAATGGTGATTTTCTGTTTCTATCCCCTTTAATCTGTATTTGTTAGTTGGCATTCTTCTCTAAAGAAAAACTCTCTTTTTTCTTATGTAAAGGGTAGCATACCTTTTGCATCTTGCATGTTTTGCTAAACAAGATATTCTGAAAATCACTGCAGTGAAGTTGACTGATTTCTTTCTCATTATTTACATTTGTGTGTGTGTACACGTACAATAGTTTGCACAGTCAGCTTCCTGAGTAGGAACACAAAAACATTGTCCCAGGAGCACTGATACTTTACCTGGTCCAGCGCTGGAATTAGTCATTTTTTCCAAGGAGCCACAGCTATACCTAGTGGGCTCCGGCATTTAGAAACCTATGTACTAAATGTGTTCACTAATACTGGTGTGTCTTTGCCTCTAAGCCCTATGAGTACAAAGAACAAGAGTATGTGTGTGTCACATGTGTACATATTTGTATGTATATATCTTCTCACTGGCATTCCAATTTTACTTTAACAAGGAATGATGTTGATTTCCAATCATAAATATACAGATGGTCCCAAAAAATATATACACATTTTAGAAAGGAAAAGAAACTGTGTTAAAATTGTAATACTCAAGTCATGTTTGATTTCTGCAATTATAAGAGGTGTTCAAAGATGACTTGTATTCATCTTTTGTTATCAGTATTTATTGAGTATTGCAATTTTAATACAGGTTTTTCCTTTCTTAAAATGTGTATACATTGGGCGGCGCCTGTGGCTCAGTGGGTGGGCGCCAGCCCCATATACTGAGGGTGGTGGGTTCAAACCGGGCCTGGTTAAACTGCAACAACAACAAAAAATAGCCAATAGCCAGGCGTGGCAGGCGCTTGTACTCCCAGCTATTTAGGAGGCTGAGGCAAGAGAATCGCCTAAGCCTAGGAGATGGAGGTTGCTGTGAGCTGTGATGCCACCGCATTCTACCTAGGGCAATAAAATGAGATTCTGTATTTGGCACCCTCTGTATTTACTCAGTCCCATTCTCATCCATCCCATTTCCATTCACACCTATAGGTAACCAGTTTCATTGGTTATTGGCTTATCCTCCTGTGATTCTCTTTACAGAAGAGTGTTTGTGTACATATTGTGTATATAAACTTTTCATTCTCTCTTATACAGAAGACACCATGCTATAGTCTTTTGTGCTTTAATAAGATATTCTGAAAAATCACTCCATTTTTGTTTATAGAGCTTTTTCTCATTATTTTTACCTTTGTATGTTTCCACATATACAAGATTTTACTCAGGCAATCTCCTACGTAGGATATTGAGGTTGTTTCCAATGTTTTACTGTTACCCATAATGATGCAATGAATATGCATGTATTTTTATAATGTTACGAGAGTTTCCCTGGGACACATTCCTAGAAGCGTTAGAGCTGGGTCAAAGAGTAAATGTAAATGCACATGTCATTATGTTAGATCTTGCATAATTTCCTTCTATGGGGGTTGTACCATTTTGCTTTTCACACCAGCAAAATACAAGAAGATTTCTTCCCTGTAGCCTCTCTGGGAGTATTAGCAAGCTTTTGGATTTTGCTAATCTGATACATGACAAAAGACATTTCTGGGAAATTTTTACAAGCATAAGAGTCTTTAGTAAATTTTCCTTTTTCTCTTTCTTTCTTTCTTTCTTTTTCTTTCTTTCCCTCCCTCCCTCCCTGCCTCCCTCTCTTTCTTTCTTTCTTTCTTTATAGAATCTCACTCCCTTGCCCTGGCTAGAGTGCTGTAGTGTCATAGCTCACAGCAACTTCAAACTCTTAGGTTTACGTAATCCTCTTGCCTTACCCTCCTGAGTAGCTGGGACTACAGGTGCCCACCATGATGTGTGACTAATTTTTCTATCTTTAGTAGAGATGGGGTATCAATCTTGCTCATGTTGGTCTCAAACTTATGAGTTCAGGTGATCCACCTGCCTCGGCTTTCCAGAGCGCTATGATTATAGGCATGAGCCACCCTGCCCGACCTAGTAAACTTTTTTTTTTTTGAGATAGTCTCACTATGTTGCCCTTGGTGCCATGCTGTCACAGATCACAGCAACCTCCAATTTGGGCTTAAGCGATTCTCTTGCCTTGCCTCCCAAGTAGCTGGGACTACAGGTGCCTGCCACAACGCCCGCCTATTTTTTGGTTGCAGATGTCATTGTTGTTTAGCAGGCCTGGGCCCAGCTGGAAGCCACCAACCTCGGTGTATGTGGCTGGTGCCCTATTCACTGAGCTATAGGTGCCAAGCTGTAAACTGTTTTTTTCCTTTGTGAAATGTTTGTTCTTATATTTTACTCCTTTGTCTAATGAGTTTTTGGTTGTTTTGATCCTTTGATTTTGAGTTTCTTATAAATTAAAGACATTAGCCTTTTATTTCTAATATACTGGTATGTTCTAAATATTTTTTTTACTTTTTTTTCTCTCTGGGTTTTAACCATGTGAGCCTATAGTTCGGTAGAATGAATCAGCAAATTTTTCTGATATTGAACTTACCAGTCTTTCTTTTATGAAATTTGGATCTTCAGATATGGAAAACTTTCCCTTACACCCAGATTATAAAGAAATCCCACATATTTTCCCCTAGTAAAATGGGTTTTCTTTCTTTTAACATTTAGATCTTATTTTAGGCCTATAATCCTAGCACTCTGGGAGTCCAATGTAGGAAGACCGTTTGAGCTCAGGAGTTTGAGACCAGCCTGAGCAAGAGCTAGACCTGTCTCTATTAAAAATAGAAAAATTAGCTGGGCATTGTGGTGGGGACTTGTAGTCCCAGCTACTTGGGAGGCTGAGGTAAGAGGATCACTTGAGCCCAAGAGTTTGAGGTTGCTGTGATCTATGATGCCACAGCACTCTACTGAGGGAGACAAAGTGAGATTCTGTCTAAAAAAAAAATTTTTTTAAAAAAATAGATTTAGGGGGTACAAGTTGAATTCTATTACATGTATATATTATATAATGGTAGAATCTGGGTTTTTGGTGTATCCATCTTTCTGCCTTGGCCTCCCAAGGTATGAACCACCATGCCCAACCTCCTCTTTTTAAAAAATTAATTAATTTTTTTATTGTTTGGAATTCGTTGAGGTTACACCGATTGCATTTGTTAGATAAAGTCCCTCTTATAATTGTGTCCCACCCCCAAGAGGTGTGCCATTCACTGTGACCCCCCCATCTCTTTCCATCCTCCCCTGTCCCCACTTGCTCGTTCCCCTACCCCTCCTTGTATTAGCTCGTCTTCCGCCTTCATATTAGAATTGAGTACATTGGATTCTTGCTTCTCCATTCTTGTGATGCTTTACTAAGAAGAATGTGTTCCACCTCCATCCGGGTTAATACAAAAAATGTAAAGTCTCCATCTTTTTAGTGGCTGAATAGTATTCCATGGTGTACATATACCACAGTTTGTTAATCCATTCCTGGGTTGGTGGGCATTTAGGCTGTTTCCACGTTTTGGTGATTGTAAATTGAGCTGCAGTAAACAGTCTAGTGCTTATGTTAAAAAGATTTTTTTCCTTCTGGGTAGATGCCTAGTAATGGGATTGTAGGATCAAATGGGAGGTCTAGTTTGAGTTCTCTTGAGTATTCTCTATACTTCCTTCCAAAAAGGTTGTATTAGTTTTCCACCAGCAGTGTAAAAGTGTTCACGTCTCTCCACATCCATCCCAGCATCTGCAGTTTTGAGATTCTGTAATGTGGGCCGTTCAAGCTGGAGTTAGGTCATATCTCAGGGTAGTTTTGATTTGCATTTCTCTGATCATTAGGCAGCCAGCCTCCTTTTTTTTTTGAGACAGAGTCTTACTATGTTGCCCTGGGTAGAGTGCTGTGGCATCACAGCTTACAGCAACCTCAAACTCTTAGGCTTAACCAATTCTCTTGCCTCAGTCTCCCAAGTAGCTGGGACTACAGGCACCTGTCACAACACCCAGCTGTTTTTTGGTTGTAGTTGTCATTGTTGTTTGGCAGGCCTGGCCTGGATTTGAACCTGCCAGCTCTGGTGTATTTGGGTGGCGCCCTAGCCACTCAGCTACCAGCACTGAGCCCAGCCTCCTCTTTTTAAAGATTTTCCTGGATATTATTGCTGGATGATTTTTCCACATGAGCTTTAAAATAAACGTGTCAAGCTCCAAACTATGTAACATTTGAAATATATTTGTGTCAATGATAGTGGTATGAATGGCCAGGTTTGCTGTATCTCTCCTACAAGGCATGGCATGTAGCCTGTAGTATCAATACCACATCTTTTTTTTTTTTTTTTTTAGAGACAGAGTCTAACTTTATCGCCCTCGGTAGAGTGCTGGGATATCACAGCTCACAGCAACCTCCAGCTCTTGGGCTTAGGCAA
>CAUYPK010070043.1:0-14463 GCA_963574355.1 Loris lydekkerianus
AAGAAAGATGGAGACTTTACCTCTTTCATGTTTACATGGATGGAGCTGGAACATATTCTTCTTAGCAAAGTATCTCAGGAATGGAAGAAAAAGTATCCAATGTACTCAGCCCTACTATGAAACTAAATTATAGCTTTCACACGAAGGCTATAACCCAACTATAGCACAAGACTATGAGGAAAGGGCCAAGGAAGGGGAAGGGAGGGGGGAGGTTAGGGTGGAGGGAGGGCAATGGGTGGGGCCACACCTACGGTGCATCTTAGAATGGGTACAGGCGAAACTTACTAAAGGCAGAATTCAAATGTCTACATACAATAACTAAGAAAATGCCATGAAGGTTATGTTGAACAGTTGGATGAGAATATTTCAGATTGTATATGAAACCAGCACATTGTACCCCTTGATTGCACTAAAGTACACAGCTATGATTCAACAATTAAAAAGAAAAAAAGAAAAAAAGAAATGAATGGTTATCCATTCCAGAAATAGAATGTAAAGAAATGAATGGTTATCCATTTCAGAAATAGAATGTAAAACTTCCAATCAACTAAAAGGAAGAAAAGAATAAAGAAAATTCAATTAATTCAATACCATTTAGAAAAGAGGGGTAAAAGGAAGCAGAGAAAAAAATGCATGGTATATAGCACATAATTAAATGATAAAAACAAATTCAAATATAGCAGTAATTACACAGTAAATATAAAAAGACTAAACTCACCAGTTAAAAGACAGATTCTCACATTGGATAAGATAACAAAATCCAGCTATATACTGTTTACAAGAGACACACCTAAAACATAATGACATAGAAAAGTTGAAAGAGAAGGATGGGAAAAGATACACCAAGAAATAACTAACCAGGCGGCACCTGTGGCTCAAAGGAGTAGGGTGCCAGCCCCATATGCCAGAGGTGGTGGGTTCAAAACCAGCCCCGGTCAAAAATTACAAGAGAAAAAAAAAAAAAAAAAAAAGAAATAACTAACCAAGAGAAATTTGCCGTAGCTATATTATAATAGGGCAAAATAGACCTTAAGCCAAAAACATGTAGGGATAATGAAGCATTACTAAACAGGAGCAATTCACGAGGGAGATGTGATTATTCTGAACCTGAATGTTCTTAACAATATAGCCCAAAAATACAAAGAAAAAAGTTAGAAATTCAGCAACTACATGGGAGATTTTATTTTCTTTTATTTTAGAGACAGAGTCTTACTTTTTCAACCTCAGTAGAGTGCTGTGGCGTTACAGCTCACAACTCCAACTCCTAGGCTTAGGTGATTCTCTTGCCTTAGCCTCCCGAGTAGCTGGGATTACAGACACCAGCCAGAATGCCCAGCTATTTTTTGTTGCAGTTTGTCCAGGGCCAGGTTCAAACCCACTGCCCTCAGTATATGGGGCTGGTGCCCTACCCACTGAGCCACAGGCACCACCCTGCATGGGAGATTTTAACAAGTCTTTCTCAGTAACTGATAGCACAAGAGGGAAAAAATTATAATAATACTAAAGATGTGAATAACAAAAATAATTCATAAGGCTATTTGATGGATCTATAAAGAAGCCTGTATCCAACAAATAAAGAATACATATTCAGTCTTTTAAAGTGCACATAAAACATTTACAAAAAAGGACTGCAAGTAAGTAGACCAGAAAGCAAATTTCAACAAACATTTAAGAATTCATATAGCAGATCTTATTTTCTGACTGCCATTCTGTAATGTTGAAAATCAACAATTAAAAGGTAGACCCTCAAAACCCATTGAACCAGAAATTTGAAAATATGCTTTTAATAATATTAAAACGGGGAGACTTTGGCTCCTTTAATATTATTGGAGTCAAAGAAATTATAATGAAAATGGTTTTGTTTTTGAGACAGAGTCTTACTATGTCGCCCTCAGGAGAGTGCCATGGCATCACAGCTCACAGCAACCTCAAACTCTTAGGCTTAAGCCATTCTCTTGCCTCAGCCTCCCAAGTAGCTCGGACTACAGGTGTCCGCCACAACGCCTGGCTATTTGTTGTTGCAGTTGTCATAGTTGTTTTTAGCTGGCCTGGGCCGGATTTGAACCCACCAGCCTCAGTGTATGTGGCCAGCGCTGTAACCACTGTGCTAGAAGTTTTAAAAATCACAAGAGAATTCTATAAAAAATTTATGCACCCAAATTTGAAATATAGGATGAAATAGACAATTTTCTATAAAAATATAATTACCAAAACGGACTTAAAAACTAACAGATACCTGACTAGACTTACACTCAATACAGTAATTAAATCAATAGGCTAAATCTTACCATAAAAACAAGCAAATGAAAAAAGCAGAAACTCCACTAAACCAAGATGGCTTTTATAAGTGAGTCCCACCACAACTCTAAAACAATGATGAGATAATATGTATCTTATACAAAATATTCCGTAACAAAGGAAATGGAAATATTCTCCAACTCATTTTGAGGCTAGTAAAACTGTGGTTAATAACAAAAAAACCTTATAGTAAGAATGTAAGAAAATTAAAAGCTGATCAAATTTATGAAAATAAAAGCAAAAATTCTGAAGAAATTATCAGCAAACTATATTGAGACATGTACTGGGTGAACTCCTACATCATGACTAAGTAGATGACTATCTCAAGCATGCAAAAATAATTCAGTAGTAGAAAACCATTATTTTTTGAGACAGAGTCTCAAAGCTATTGCCCTGGGTGGAGTGCTGTGAGTGTCATAGCTCACAGCAACCTCAAACTCTTGGGCTTAAGCAATTCTCCTGCCTTAGCCTCCCAAGTAGCTGGGACTACTGGCATCTGCCATAATACCTGGCTGTTTTTCTGTTGCAGCTGTCATTGCTGCTTTAGCTGGCCTGGGCCGGGTTTGAACCCACCAGCCTCTCGGTGCATGTGGCCAGCACCCTCCCCACTGAGCTATGGGTGCTGCCCTAGAAAACCTATTAATATAACACATTATATTAACAGGTTTAAAAAGAAAAATCATAAATTCATCTTAACATATGTAGGAAAAAACTCTAAAAGTTTTAACAGCCATCACAATTAAAGCTCTTGGCAAAGTACAGAATGAAACTTCATTAACCAATTAAGTGTTAAGTGTTAACTACAACAAACATAGTTGGGACTATTTAAAGTTAGTGACAAGAATGCATGTTATTGTCTTTCTTTCCTACTGTGTGAGCCATAGCCTAATGTAGTAAGATAAAAAGAAAAAGAAATAAAAGATGTGGGATTATAAAGAAAAAAGAAGATTTGTCCTTATTTGAAGATAATGATTGTTCATTTTGGAAATCCAAAAGATTATTAGAAATAAAAGCATTTTCAGCAAGGTTGTGAAATAAAAAAGAATTAATAGCATACCTCTACAAAATCAACAAGAAAAAGTGCCTTTTAAAAAGAGTCTATTTATAATACTGAAAAACTTAAAGGATAAATAGAAATGAATCTCCAAGAACTTTAAGAAGAAAATTATGACACTTTTTGAAAGACATTTCTCATAAATGGAGAAATATAAATTACAATACTCAATATCATAAATATACAATTCTCTCCAAACTGATTATTTATATATATATATATATATATATATATATATATGCTCAATGAAATATCAATCAAAATCCCAACACAGTATTTTACAAAACTTGAGCTGGCTCTAAAATTTATACGGAAACATAAAAGGCCTAGAATATTCCAGAACAATATTAGAAATATGAACAGTTAATAGCTGAGAAGAAAAGTTAAGGAGAAAATCACTTGTCTCAGATAGCAAGACTTAACATAAAAGCTACAATACTAAAAACAAGATAATATTAGGGAAAGTTGGTAATATTTGGACCAAAGTAGAGATCCTAGAATCAAAACAAATTGTATGCAGTATCTTTTGTTACATGACAAATTTGGCATTAGAAATAAGTACAGGGAATAATGAACTATTCAATAAGTAATCAGTCTAAGACAAATTCCATTTGGAAAAAATAAAACGGAATCTTTATGTCATACTAAACACTAAAATTCCAGATGGATTAAAGACCTAAATATGAAACCCAAAACTTCTAGAATAAAATTACTACTCTGGGGCAGGTGAAAGAATTTTTGAACAAGATAGAAAAGGCACAAACTATAATGGAAAAGATTAATGGATTTGACTATGTGAAAATTAAATATATACGTATGTCAAAGAAATCATAAAGTTCAAAGAAAAGCTACAAGTTGAGAGAAGATGTTTGCAATGTAATAAATCGGGAAAAGGATTAGTATATCCAGGAGTGATGTTCAATTCAAAATCAATTCAAAAGAGCAATCGAATAATGGGCTAAGAACATTAACAGGCAATTCATATATCAAAAAAAAAAAAAAAAATGTTAAAGACTAGACAATATTCAACTTTACTAATAATCAGGGAAATTCAAATTGAAATTATGGGATACCATGTCTACCACTGAACTGATACACATTTCTAGGTTGGATAACACCAACGGTTGTGGAGGATGCCCAGCAGTGAAATTAGAACTTAAACACTGGCCAGGTGGGGTGGCTCATGCATGTAATACCAGCATTCTGGGAGGCCGAGGTGGGTGGATTGCTTGAGCTCACCATTTCAAAACCAGCCTGAACAAAAGCAAGATCCTGTCTCTACTAAAAAAAAAAAAAAAAAAAAAGAGGCAAGAGGATTGCTTGAGCCGAAGAGTTGGAGGTTGCTGTGAGTTATGACACTACGGAACTCTACCCAGGGCAACAGCTTGAGACTGTCTCAAAAATAAATAAATAAATAAATAATAAATAAATAAATAAAAATTAGAACTCAAACACTGTTGAAGAGAGAGTAAAATGGAAGAATCACTTTAAAGAGCTATCTGGCAACATGCTATGACCCGGTAATTCTACTTTGAGATATGGACACTAGAGCAGTGCTTCCCAAACTATCTGTGGGAAAGCACCTTTTCTTTCTTTCTTTCTTCTTCTTTTTCTATTTTTTGGTATTTCAATCTGTTAGGATACAATATAGTAAAATATAATAAAAATGAATTACAATTTAGAAAAAGTTTAAAAATATTACTGTATTTTCACAATCAGTATGCTTGATTGAAATATAAAATAATAAAAATATTACTATGTTAAATGCTGTGTTAAAATGCTGTAAGAACTTAGAATAGGTGGAGGGAGGGTAATTGGTGGGACCACACCTACGGTGCATCTTACAAGGGTACATGTGAAATTTACTAAGTGTAAATTTACTAAGTGTAGAATATAAATGTTTTAACACAATAACTAAGAAAATGCCATGAAAGCTATGCTAACCAGTTTGATGAAAATATTTCAAATTGTATATAAAAGCAACACACTGCACCCCATGATTGCATTAATGTACACAGCTATGATTTAATAAAAAAAAAAAAAGAAAAAAGAAAAAAAGAACTTAGAACATTTATTTTCTATTTCTGTATTCATCTCATTGGGACAAAGAAACAAAAAGCTGGCAACAGGGTACTGACCCACATCATACATTGAGTAACACTGCTCTAGGAAAACTCTTACACCTGTGGCACAAAGAGACTTAAATAAGAACATTATTGTGGCAGTATCTGTAATGAAAAATTAGCAACAATGTAAATCTTCATTTATAAACCAGAATAAAATGAGGTCCATTCATAGAAGAAAATACATAGTAGTTAAAAATAAATTAGATTGGCCAGGAGTGGTGGTTCATGCCTGTAATCCCAGCACTTTGGAAGGCCAAGGCAAAAGGATTGCTTGAGGCAAAGAGCTCAAGATCAGCCTGAGAAATATAACAAGACCTCATCTCTACAAAAAAAGACAGTCTTTTAGACAGTCTCACCTGGTTATTCTTGGTAGAACGTAGTGGCGTCTTAGCTCACAGTAACCTCAAACTCTTGGGCTTAAGTAATCTCTTGCCATAGCCTCCTTAGCTGGAACTACAGTCCCCTGTCACAATACCCGGCTATTTTTTAGAGATGGGGGTCTCGTTCTGGCTCAGGCTGGTCTGGTCATGAACCTGTGAGCTCAGGCAATCTACCTGCCTCAAGTGGATTTAAAAAATTTTTTTTTAATTAGCTAGGTATGGTGGCACTTGGACCCAGAAGCCTGGGTGACAAAGTGATAGCCTATCTAAACAAAACAAAGAAACACAACACAAGACAAACTAGATCTACATGTGTCAATATAAATAAAACTCAAACAATGTTAGTAAAAAAGGGCAAGTTTTAAAATAGAAGGTAGAATTTGGTATGATTTTCGTAGCTTCAAATAGGTAGAAGAATCCTATAAACCATTACATATTCACAGTAAATCATAAAAATATGGATGAAAAGGATATGCTTCAACTTCAGAATTGAAGCTATATTCTAAGAAAGGTCAAGAAATAAGACCAGTGAAGGATACAAAGGAGGATTCAAACACATAAATTTTTCCTTAAAAGAAAACATGATCTGAAGAAATACGGCAAAATCTTAAGCCTGCATTTACTGCTTTCTATACATTTCTATATATTTGAGTTATTCAATAAAAATGTCTTAAACTTTCAGCATCACTTGAAGGTCTAAGATGGTAGTCTAATATACAGTTCCCTGGAGTGTAAGGTGAGTTACGTAATTCAAAATGAAATCCTGCCATATTTTCATTGGTGGCAATACCTATCCAGATAAAATTAAGTGCATGTCAATAGCAAGAATTCACACTATAACCCTCAGCTCTGGCCAAAAAGGTTCCCTGTTCTTTTTTTTTGAGACAGAGTCTCACTTTCTTGCCCCAGGTAGAGTGTCATGCTGTCATAGCTCACAGCAACCTCAAACTCTTGGACTCAAGTGTCCTCTTGCCTCAGCCTCCCAAGTAGCTGGGACTTCAGTTGCCCCACCACAACGTCCAGCTATTTTTAGAGACAGGGTACTGCTCTTGCTTAGGCTGGTCTCAAACTCTTGAGCTCAAGCAATCTACTCGCCTTGGCCTCCCAGAGTGCAGGGATTATAGGTGTGAGCCACCATACCCAGCCCTAGCTTCCCTGTTCTTAATCTGTATGAGTGAAATCCCTACTCCACAGAGACTAAAGCCTCCATAAACTCTATCCATTCTCTCTGTGAAAAAGACAATAATGGCAGCTGACAAGATGATGGAGAGCCAAAGCTCTTCATTAAGTACTGGTCTCACACCTACTTTTAAAGGCTTTAGGACAATTGAATGAGTTATCAGAATTCTCCACTACATGTGTTGCAATCTTATTTGAAATTCATCAATACCCAAGATGAGACTGACAAAGAACAGGACAAACTCATTAACAAATGTCCTTAGAGACATTCATTTCAGAAAGAAATTCAAGTACCTATAACAGCCTTTTTCCTCTCCGTCTCAGCTTCTTTCTCCACAACCTTTTGTTTCTGTGCAGCTATAAGGAGTTTTGTCTTCTCAGCCTCCCTGTGAAGTAAAACATTACAAAAATTAAAAGTGATTTTTTTATGTGAAGTAAAGCCAGTAATTCTGACCCTGTAGTATGTCAGAGAATTGTTTTTCAACAAGAATGTTTTGACCCATTAAGGTAGATAGCAGTAGTGCTACCTTATTTATAACGGATCTGAGGTTGAAAGATTAAATGATTTCCCCAAAGTCACCCAGAGACAGAAAAAAAATTAAATACATTTGAATTTTAGTTTCATTTTTTCATTCTAATTAATCACATAAAGGCCTGTGATATGAAAGGGATTATATAAATACTTCCTTTGCTATTAGGCCTCCTATTAGCCCACACAGCACCACTGTGCCAATGAGAAAAACACAGTCCTCTGGGTAGATGCAGTCCCTCAGAGGCATAGTCTGGCAAGCAGAATGGAGCTACATTTCAGCCCCTCTCCTTTTCAGGTGGACACTCAAGTGCAGTGGCCTAAATTTTATATAGAAGATATAACTAGGTAGCAGTTATCAGGTAGTGAACTGGGGCTTAATACAAGGAGAATTTTCTAAGAATGTGAACTTGTAACATAGGTTGAACACCCATAATCTGAAGATTCACAATCCAAAATGCTCCAAAATCTAAAATTTTTTGAGCACTAACATGATGCTACAAGCGGGAAATTCCACATATAAATACTTAACACAAACTTTGTTTCATGCACAAAATTATTAAAAACATTGATAAAATTACCTTCAGGCTGTACAGTGTATATAGAATATAAATGAATCACGTGTTTAGACTTGGGTCCCATCCTCATGATATCTATTTATATATAGATATGTAAATATTCCAAAATCCAAAACTCTTTTGGTCCCAAGCATTTTAGATAAGGAACATTCAAACTGTCACGTAAATGCTGGCTACTGGATTACCACATGGCAAAAATGGTGTTTAAAAAGATTACTATTAGGTGAGAGGTTAGACTGGATAATTTCAAGGTGGCTCTTAATTCTGAAATTCCAATAGTCAATAAAATTAAGATCTATAATTATATGAAACACAACTCAAATAGTATCCCCAAAATATTTCTTCCCAAAGTTCCCCTTCTGCCAGCATTGATAAAGACATGAAATGATTGAAGACTGTGAGTTATTTGAGGGCAAGTATTCATCTTTCTATCATCAAAAGCAATTATATTTAAAGCTTAAGGCACTCCGAGCCTTTAATAAACTTAAGTGGATCACGCGCATGATCTACCCCGGCTTTACAGTTTTAAAAGAGTTCCTACTTTACAACAACAACAAAAAAACAAAACAAAAACAACACTAAATGAGAGAAGATACAGATTTAAGAACAAAAAGGACTCAGAAACATACCACCCCATAAAGCAATATTGCTACTCCTTAGGCC
The DNA here is from genome assembly GCA_963574355.1 of Loris lydekkerianus. Lineage (NCBI taxonomy): Eukaryota > Metazoa > Chordata > Mammalia > Primates > Lorisidae > Loris > Loris lydekkerianus. Next base: position 8,808 of record CAUYPK010070043.1, read on the forward strand.
GCGAGTATTTACATATCTATTGTATTCTTAACTTTTGCAAATTAATTTTTCTAGCATCTCGTATTTTTCCCTCTTAACATACCTGCCAAATTTCCTAAAGACTTTTGTTTCATTTTTTTCAGTACCTGTCATGTGAATACCACATTACGCACTGTTTCCCTAAAAGGGACCTTTTAAAACACTTAGAAACTAATGTCACATTAAACAATTAACTTCTCATTTACAGTCAGCCCTGGACACATAAAAGAGAAAGCGATAGCAGTCAATTCAAGCAAGGCTTTCCCAGAGACAAATTACAAAGAGCCAAGTCTAATTGTGGATACATAATCACATACAATGGAAATTCTTACCGTTGTTAGGGTAACAAAATATGGGCGCTCTTCAACCTTCACAGCTAGGACTCTTTCCTCTACTAATATTTAAACTACTGTTCATATAAACTATAGTTCCTTAGGTTTCCAGCAATTGTTTTACAGCAACTGCAACTTTAGCCACTGAAATTGCTCCCCCAAAGTCCATATATAAAGAGAAAACTAATAAAGAGTCTAGTGGAAATTAAGACATAAAAATAGGTTCTATTACTAGAATAAGAATATAGAAGATAGACATATACTCCACCCCAGAGTGTATTATTCATCACGTTTCCTCTAAACTGGTGTATTATATTATAGAAATATTGGGATCCCATGTATATTACTCACATTAACTCAAAATTTCTTCTTATGGCTTCTGGGATTTTGGGTTTTGTGACACGCACAGCCTAAAAAATAAAAATAAAAAAGCTAAAGTATATTTGAAAAACCAATCTTCAAACTAAAGCTTCTACAGAAGAGTGCCTCAAATGATATGAATAACACAATATAGCTGCCTACTAACACATGTGGGGATCCCACCAGAAAATGTACTTTTCATGCCATTGCACAAAGAATCGAAGTAAGTTTTTCATACATCCTTAAAAAAGACAACAGGGAAAGCCACTCTACCCATTCAGAAAACAATTTCCTTAAGGAAACGGTTCTCCCTTAAAAGATGTTTTACAAAGCTCTTCAAATAAACAAACAAAGGAAGGCAAAGTTCCAAAACTGAAATTGTAAATTCAGAAATAATTAATCAAAAGTAAAAACACAGGTCAGTATAGACCATTTAATACAATGCACAGTAAGTTAATTATCACTTCCTAAATCTAAAATCACTTACTACTCATTATAAATAAATAGCCCAGCGGCTGAAGGAAAAATATACCAATCACTGGCTTAGTTGTTTCTTCCTGGAATCTTAGAACTATCTACTTACCTATCTTTATAGACATTGTTTTAATAACTAGATACTTTGTTTCTTTAATCATACTGTATTTTGACATAATTATCTACTTAGAAAGTGCTACTTTTTGAAGGTGGACTTTTCTACATCAAGGACATAATCTCTCTCAAAAGCTTTTTTTTATTAAACATCCTATAACCCCCCCCCACACACACATACCTACATCACCAACACACACAAAAAATAATTTGCTAATCTGAAGAAAGCTTTAATTCCCTCTGAAAACTGGCTAAACTTTTAAGTAGTAAGTAAGGCCTTTAAGGTTTTAGTTTAAGGTTTAAAAAAAAAAAGGTTGGCAGAGCATAGTGGCTCCCATCTGTAATCCTACCACTTTGGGAAGATGAGGTGGGAGGATTGTTTGAGGCCAGAAGTTTGAGACCAGCCTAAGCAACAGTAAGACCATGTCTCTACAAAAAATTTAAAAATTAGCCAAGTGTGGGCTGGGTGTGGTAGCTCACACCTGTAATCCTAGCACTCTGGGAGGCCAAGGAGAGTGAATTACCTGAGCTCAGTAGTTCAAGACCAGCCTGAGCAAGAGCCAGACCCTGTCTCTAAAGAATAGCCTGGCTTGGGTGGCGCCTGTGGCTCAGTGAGTAGGGCCCCATACACCAAGGGTGGAGGGTTCAAACCCTGCCCTGGGCAAACTGCAACAACAACAAAAATAGCCGGGCATTGTGGCAGGTCCCTGTAGTCCCAGCTTCTCGGGAGACTGAGGCAAGAGAATCGCCTAAGCCCAGGAACTAGAGGTTGCTGTGAGCTGTGACAGCACAGCACTCTACCAAGGGTGATAAAGTGACACTCTGCTTCTAAAAAAATAATAAATAAAAAATAGCCAGGTATTGTGGCAGGTGCTTGTAGTCCCAGCTACTCACGAGGCTGAGGCAGGAGGATTGCTTAAGCCCAGGAATTTGAGGTTACAGTGATGATGCCACTGCACTCTAGCTCAAGATAGAGCAAGACCCTGTCTCTAACCAACTAACTAAATAAAAGAAAGCTTAAAAAATTATTCTAAGACAGAGTCTCACAAATATTTAACAGGTGCCTACTCTGTGCCAAGTGCTGTTTGTTCTAGGCACTGTGGACAAAGTAGTGAGCAATAGGCAAGACTACCTTTACTTAATTAAAAAATCCAAAGAGAGGAAAGAGACTGTAACAACAGAAAACAAGTGAATGAACAAGGGAATTTCAGATAATTATGAGTAAAATAGGATGATTTGGGGACTGGGAAAGTACTAGGTTGTGGAGGGGAAATCAAGATTTTACTTTTGGTATAACTACATAACTCAAAAATCAAGTTACTGGAGAGTGAATTTAACAAAGTTGCAGTCCAACAAGTATCAATTATGTTTCTTCAATGCCTAAAAAGACTATACATATTGAGCAGCATTAAAACTCAGCATTAATGTATGAGTATGAGTTTAACTGAGAAATTCTAAAAGAAACAAAAAGTATGATGCGATTAAGTAAAGCCATAAATTAAATTTTTACTTTTTAACTCATATGCTATTTTAGGCACCTGATATAGCCTAAAAATACCAATAATGAAAACTCATCTAAGACTAAGTTTTCAGACATACCAAAGGCCATTATTTTTGAAAAGACTATACCTTACCAGACTTTAATACTGAATTAAAAGCTGAATTATCACAACTATAGGGTAATGTGTTAAAAATAGACTGGGCCAGTGCTCACACCTATAATCCCAGCACTCTGAGAGCCTGAGGTGAGTGGTTGCCTAAGCTCACGACCAGCCTAAGCTAGTGCCAGACCCAGTCTCTAAAAATAGCTGGGCGCTGTGGTGGGCACCTGTAGTCCCAGCTACTTGGGAGGTTGAGGCAAGAGAACTGCTTGAGTCCAAGACTTTGAGGTTGCTGTGAGCTATGACACTACAGCACTCTGCCAAGGGCGACGAAGTGAGACTGTCCTCCCCCCCCCCAAAAAAAAATTAGACTAAAAAACAGATTATTTTATATTATAAAGCAAGATAAAACAACTAAAACAATGGAGATCTTGTCTGTCACTTTAAGAACACTACATTTATAACATTCCGTTTTTTCATTCAATAACTTTTAATAAAAACAATAAACAAACAAATTCAAATGATCCTTCTTGCTGCTGTGCAGAAATGAAGGAGACAGGGTAAAAGTAAAAGTAGGAAAAAAGATAAGAGGGTAGGCAGGAGATGTCCTTGGCTTGAGGCAGTGAATATGGAGGCACTGTTGGTTTTACATGGGTTTTGGTGATGGAATTAGCAGGACAGTAGACTGATTAGATGTTGAGGGTGAAGAAATTGTCAAAGATGTACCCTCCCCCCAATTCTAGATTGGTCTGTGGGGGGGAAAGTGCTGCCGTTTTCTGACATGAAGGAAAAAACAGGAAAGAAGTAGATTTGATGAGAGAAGCTCAAGGGCCCAACAAATCGTGAAAGAGTAGAAATATCAATGAAAGAGACAAAATTCAGAACAATAATATAACTGAATATACAATACAAATATATCAAAGGGAGAAATCATTCAGTAATTACGGTTGCTAACCAATTTGGGATGGGGGAGAAGGAGTTAAAGCCCTGCCTCTCAACTGACAACAAAATTGTTTCAGATGAATTAGTATTTAAATCTAAGACAACAATTGTAAAAGCAGAGAAAAATTTTGTAATTTCTGATTATATTTTTATGCTCTTAGAGTAGTAAGAAGATCTTGAAGGTATAGCTCAGCAAATTATCATAAATAAAATGCCACTGAAATTACTATGTGAAAGTATAAAACTTCAAAATTGTCAGGAAGAAGAGGCAAAGTTAAATGGCGAAGAAAAAAGTGAAAGAAAATGTTTCCTATGCATTTTAGAAAGAGATGTAATTACATATAAAAAGTTTATTTAAATCGGTTAGAAAAGCCATAAACAACTAAAAAAGTGAGCAAAACCAATAAACAAGTCATAAATGAAATACACATGGCCAATAAAATATCCCAGGGTATTTCTCCTTTTTTTTTTTTGAGACGCAAGCTGTCATCCTGCATAGAGTACTGTGACATCACAGCTCACAGCAACCTCCAACTCCTGGGCTTAAGTGATTCTCTTGCCTCAGCCTCCCAAATAACTGGGACTACAAGTGCCCACCACAACACCCAGCTAGTTTGTTTTTTTTTGGCTGTAGTTGTCTCTGTTGTGTAGCAGGCCCAGGCTGGATTTGAACCTACCGGCTCTGGTGTATGTGGCTGGCGCTTTAGCTGCTTGAGCTACAGGTGCCTAGCCAAGGGCACTTGACCTCAATAATTAATATAAAATACCATATAAATTTTCTCTAAAAGGATTAGACAGGAAGAGAGACCTTGCTTGCATGTGCTAATTATTTGGGTAAAATTATATAGTCAAATGTGTAGAAACTACAGCTCCCCCATATCGCTGATGAGATGGTGGGAGGCTGCTAAAATTTTTCTGAAAGGCAATTTGGTAGTATGTACCAAAAAGTCCCCAGAGCATATACACTGATCCATCAATTCTACTTTAAAAAATTTATCCTGGGTGGCGCCTGTGGCTCAAAGGAGTAAGGTGCTGGCCCCATATACCAGAGGTGGCGGGTTCAAAACCAGCCCTGGCCAAAAACTGCAAAAAAATTCATCCTAAGGCAAGGATTTTAAAAGATGCATGGTATATACCGTATATACTTGAGTATAAAATTTTGTGCTGAAAAACCTGAACTCGGCACAAATTTTGTGCCGAAAAAACTCGGCTTATACTCGAGTATATACAGTATGTATAAAAGTGGTCACTGTAACATATATACTTCGTATAACAGTAAAAAATTTGAAATGATAGAAAAATATATCCGGAACTACTACAAATAAGTAAGAAGAACAAAACAATCCAGCAGAAAAATGGGCAAAGGATATGAATAGACAATTGACAGAAGAGAGTCTAAATGACCAATAAAAAAGTCAAAAGATGCTCAACCTTGGGCAGGGTGTGGTGGCTCAAGCCTGTAATCCTAGCACTCTGAGGCAGGTAGATTGCCTGAGCTCAGGAGTTCAAGATCAGCCTGACCAAGAGTGAGATTCCATCTCTACTAAAAACAGAAAAAATAGCTGAGTGTCATGGCAGGTGCCTGTAGTCCCAGCTACTAGGGAAGCTGAGGCAAAAGGATCACTTGAGCCCATCAGTTTGAGGTTTCTGTGAGCTATGATGCCAAGGCACTCTACCTAGGGCAACAGAGTGAGACTGTCTCAAAAAAAAAAAAAAAAAAAAAAGCCCAACCTCCTTAATAACCGAGAAATGCAAATCAACGAGAGATATACTTTCACACCTACCCATATGGCAAAAATTAGCAGGTAGGCTTCC
>CAUYPK010070044.1:0-36307 GCA_963574355.1 Loris lydekkerianus
AATTTAGCTTCATAGTAGGGCTGAGTACATTGGATACTTTTTCTTCCATTCCTGAGATACTTTGCTAAGAAGAATATGTAGTTTCTTTTAAATGTGGAATAGCATCAATGCAGTCAGAATTACACTGCCCCAAAATACATATAAAATCTTAAATTGAACCTTAAATTTCTTAAAATCTTGAAAGAAAGAAAGTGCAAATATATTCTGAGACTGCTGTAACTGATGTTGGGGTAAGCCTGTGAGGCCGGCAAGCAGGATCACTCCAAGTCCCTCAGAACGGTATTCCCTTGAACACTGTCGTAGGTTCCCCAGGTTGCCATAACCAAGTGCCACAAACTGAATGGCTTAAACAACAGATAAGTGTTGTGTCACATTTCTGAAGTCTAGAAGTGTGAGATCAAGGTGTCATCAGCCACATGTTCCTTCTGAAGGGTCTGTCCAGCCCCCACACGCCCAGGTGTTGGCAGTTCCTGGGCCTGGGGCAGTGAAACTCCAGTCTTCACCAGGCCTTCACCTTGTGTGTGTGTCTGTCTCCGTGTTCAAATGTTTGATCCTGCAATCCTTTCGCTGTTTTTACCCAAAGGGGAAAAAAAGGCATTCTGCCGAGTGTCTAAAGCAGCACAATTCATGATCACAAAGATGTGGAAACAACCCAACGCCCTTCAACACAGGAATAGACTGATAATTTGTGATATACATATACCAGCCCTAACAGGTAGAGATTATGTATCTTTTACAGCAACTGGAATGGAACTGGAGACCATTCTCCTAAGTCAGTGGTTCTCAACCTGTGGGTCGTGACCCACAGGAACTGTATTAAAGGGTTGCAGCATTAGGAAGGTTGAAAACCACTAAGTGAAGTATCAAAAGAACGAAAAAACAAACATCACATGTACCCCGCACTAAATTGGAACCAATAGACTAACACCTACAGGCTCACATGAGAGAAGAATTCAGAGAAATTCAAGCAGGGTGCAGGGGAGATGGGGGGAGGGGCTGGGTAAGTCCCCACCCCACGGGACACTGAGCGGGTATGTCCCTGTGAGACACCCTATAAATGGCCCTTTAGTAATTTTAACTGTACAGATGCAAAGATGGAATGTGTATCCCCACATCAATCTGAAACTTTATAAAACGTCTCCCTTCTGTGGAGTACTTTTCATATAGACCAGGGTACAGCCTGCTCCGAAGAGACTTCCTCTTAACCAGCTACAACTGCAACAGCCCTGTTTTCAAAGAAGGTCGCATTCCAAGGTCCTGGGAGTTAGGGCTTCAGTCTGTCAGTTTGGGGAGACACAATTCAACCCATATCAAAATCTGTTTCAAAAGGGGGGCTCTATGGTCCAAAGGTGGGGGGAGAATTGCCAGCTCCACTATTTACATCCAAAGGCACATCTTGAAAGTGGTAAGCCACTTACAAAAAAAGACATTTTGGGCCGGGTCCGGAGGCTCCTGCCTATAATCCTAGCACTCTGGGAGGCCGAGGTGGCTGAATTGCCTGAGCTCACAGGTTGGAGACCAGCCTAAGCCAGAGTGAGACCTTGTCTCTAAAAGTAGCCAACTGTTGTGGCGGGCACCTGTAGTCCCAGCTACTTGGGAGGGTGAGGCAAGACAATTGCTTTTGCCCAAGAGTTTGAGGTTGCTGTGAGCTGTGACGCCACTGGCACTCTACCAAGGGCGACAAAGTAAGGCTCTGTCTAAAAAAAAGAGAGAGAGAGAGACGTTTTGTACAATAACACAGCTTTATAAAACCTAGTGTTGCTCAAATTTCGGTGACTTGGGAATCCATGCTCCTGAGTGACATCTGTCTACATCCACTGGTGTTCATGAAATACCCCTCAGAAAACGCGACCGGATCTCAAGCAGCGGGATCAGAAAGCCACGCTGGTCTCCGCCATCATCACTGTCTGAATCATCAGTGGAAATACATTCCAGGCGACTCCGCAGTGCTGTGACAGTCCCAACCCGCTGGCCTCTTCTCGCCTCTTGGGGAGGAGAGCGGGAGTGTTACCAAATCCTGGGCTCAGAAGCTCTTCATGGCAATTATGACAGACTCAGAATCACGTGGCAGGGAGGGACGCTGTCATTAATCCAGGAGGGTAAAAACAGGACGGCCAAAGCTCTTCAAATAGATAGTGCTGGCAACCGGCATTGTGGAAGAATTGGTAGGAAACAGCCGAGTGTGGGGATGGCTGCTTTGCTGTTTTATGAGTAGGAAGGAAAATGGGGTGGGGCTGAGCTCTGGGGCTGCAGACTGGGCAGAGCCATAGCTGGTGGCCTAAGGTGATGGCATCCACCACCCTCGGGCGGCACCTGCAAGCCAGAGCTCCTGCCACCTGCGCCACCTGCGCCACCTGCGCCACCTGCGCCACCTGCCCCACCTGCGCCACCTGCGCCACCTGCGCTGCTGATCCCACGGGCACGTCCTGCGGCCTGACCATGCAGGGCGGAGTCTCTGGCGCCGGGCCGATGTGCTTTCCTTTTCAAGCAGATGCTGCGTCGTTGCCTGCCTGACTTTGAGATTAACTTTGACTTATTTTTCCCCGTTTGCCTTCCCAAAGCTGCTTTAATTCCGGGTGCAAGCTGAGCGCCTGCGATTTCATTAATCCTGTACATTCTGTTCTCAGCAGCTTGGTTCACCGCTGGGTCTGCGCTTGGCATTTTGTTCGCCTCCTTTGGCCTGGCTGGAGCAACTGATGGCCTGTTTGTCTGGACAGGCTCATTATCAGGCTGGCTCATGTACTCATATCAGACACTGCAGACGCTCCGTCTCCTGGTGCACAAATGTGCTCAACACCGCGGCACCCGCGGAGTCTTCTCTGGGCCTGAAATGGAAAGGGAGAAACGATCCGTCCTAGTGCAGAGAGCAGGACAGCCAACCAGGAGGGTTTAATTGGAAAGCAAACTAGCCTCAGGTGTGTGGAGATGTGGGCTGTGATACCTGAATTTTGATGAGAAACAAATATTGAATAAATCTTTGGAAAAATAGATGGGGGAAGAATATTAATCCTTTGGGGGGGACCTTTGCACCGAGTTCGGGTATACCTAAAAGGGGATTTGATCTCATCATAGAAGGCAATTTGTATCTTCTACTTATTATAAAAAGAAGGCTTTAACGGCAAATTTCCAAGGCACTCAATCCCATCCTCTAAATCCCAAACACATCCTCACGAAGGAACTGCTTACCAGGTTGAAAGATTAGCTGAGCAGGAAGATGGGAGATTGAGACGGCCATGCCCTGTGTCATGAAACTCCAGCAAGCAGTGACTCTAAGAGAAGCCCCAGCTCCCAGGTGGCCATTCTTTGAAGCTGTAGAAGATCCATTTTCTTCCCTATTCCCATATCCAGAAGGACTCTTGCACACACACTCCCAGATATGTACATGCATATACCATGCACACACACTCCCACAGGTATACATGCATATACCATGCACACACACCCCCACATGTGTACATGCATACACCATGCACACACACTCCCACAGGTATACATGCATATACCATGCACACACACTCCCACATGTGTACATGCATATACCATGCACACACACTCCCACACATGTACATGCACATACCATGCACACACACTCCCACACGTGTACATGCATGCACACATGGAAACACAGCTGGGGTTGCTGCTTCCTCATTTAGAAAAAGAGGGAAAGCATCTGTTCTTGAGCCCTGCTCTGACAAGGGCAAACATGCTCACCTGCCTCCCTCTCCATTGCACTTCAAGAGAGGATGTGGAATGAAATAAGCAGGGAACAGATTGGGGGAAATGGTGGGAAAATACTGCTTGATTCTCCTGGTGAGAAATTGAAACCACCCAGACTATTGTCTCAGAATGCAATTGTTCTTCAGTCAGCAACATTTTGTAAATTCTGCCTTGGAAACCAAACCAAAAGGCTGCAGAAAGCTTGGAGATCAGGAAAGAAAATGAAAACCGGGAGAGTGATTAGTGATTCCCTCCAAGTGGTCTGGGGTGTTCTGTGAAGCTGCATCATTAGGACAGGCTCCCTGCAGGGCTTCTTCTAAGCAACTCCTCCTCGATGCCCTGGGAGTCAAAACATGCTGTAAGTTCAAGGAAGAATGAGTTTCTGAGATGGAAAACGCAACCTCTTTGAGATCTGTGAACCAGAGGGTGGTACAGGAGGGCATTTGATGCTAGGCATTAGAATTGCTACAAGAGATAAAATATGGTGAGAATCCAACCTTGTTTTGGCAAACTTTGCAATATTTTGCAGAGTTTCCACAGCCAAAGGGGGAAAAAAGTCAAAGCATTTTGTTTCTAACCGCATTTTACTTCCCACCCCAATGGCACCCAATTTTTATTGCTGTTTCCACTAACAAATCACTTTAACAACAGTGTAGTTGCCCCAAGATGGTGAATTTATATTCAAATATATTATATTTTGTTACTGAAAATAAATGTGAGCCAGGTGTGCCAAGGGCTCCATCTGATCCCTTTGCAGAAGGTAGTGGTTCTCAATCTTGGCTGAACTCTATTGGTATTACATGGAAAGTTTTTAAAACATAGTGGTGCCAGGATCCTCCCTCCCATTCTGGTCTGGGCTATAGCATGGACACTGTGATTTTTCAATTTGCAGCCAAGGCTGAGAACCAATGTAAGACTAACATGTCACTGGAGGAACATTTCAGGTATGTTCCTCTAGTTCTGGCCTTCCTGGGTTCTCCAATTATTCTCTCCTAAAGAATTTCCTATTCTGACATTGTAAGTTCAAGTTGTAGCACAATGACTGGACCTAATACCCTTTAGACCAGCAGTTCTCAACCCACAGGAACTATGTTAAAGGGCCATGGCATTAAAAAGTTTGAGAACCACTTCTTTAGATAATAAACAGCCCCCCAAAAGACCCGAGTCTGTCTCAGCCTGTCTTGGCCTTAGTCCCCAGTGTGCCACCCCCCACCCCCTTGGGTTAATTCCACAAACAGTTTTCAGAATAGAACAAGGAATTTCCCTGAGTTCTCAAAACTCCTAGCCACAGGTAAAACAATGGTGAAAGCTTACTCAAGCAGAGTTTCCCAAGCTACTGAGTCTCCTAAGTTTGTCCCCATGCCAACTGCCACGCTGTAACCCCCCTGACTGTAACCCCACCCCAAGCTAACTGCCACCTTCTACCAGCTTGCCAACACAGCAAAAAAAAAAAAAATGCTATAAAAATAAGCCTGCTCCTCATTTCAAGGGCCATTTGCCTTTTGGGGCAGCAACCCACCTGCACAGGTGCAATAAATCACCATCTGATTTATCCCTGAAGTGGAGTCCAAGTTTTTCTTACAGGTGGCAACATGAGTGCAACAGGATCACCCACTTTCCCTGAGCCTGCCCTCTCCATCTCCCTACGTTTACCAGGTGGTGTATCAGACACATCAATAACAGAGGAGTTCAGGCAGTTTCAGAAAGAAGTTACAGATCTAGAGCAGGCAGTTCTACTAAATTGGGCTTTCCTGAGCCTCAAAAGGAAGGTATTGCTCATGGGTGTCTCCCCCACTATTTCCTGGGGCTTCAGGTCATCATGTAACAAGCTCCTCCCCCAAGGCCTTTGAAGTCCCTTTGTGGAAATCTCTGTCCTCTCCAGAAAAACTCTTCCCTTCCTGCTGCAAAATCCTCCCTCCCTCACCCAAAATCTCTATCTTCAAAGTCAGATTCCTAAGGTTTTGAGAAGCAACTGTCTATGTAAGCCAGATGGGCAGGGATGCTGATACCCTTTCAAGCCTCTCTACCTGACAAGGGAGAGATGGGTTCCAGTCCTGTACCCTCCAGCTGAGCTTTCTTTCCTATAGCCAGAGCTGTAGTCCTAACGGTGACTTCAACTAGTGCGTCTCCATTAAGCAATTTATCCCAAGAGTGGACTATTGTCCCTCTCAAATGCCTATACACACAGTGTAGTCCCAGCTGAAGGTCTCAAACTTAAATGACTTCAGAGATCAGAGAAATAAGAAACAAGTCAATGGTCTCAGTCTAGGATAATAAAAATGGTAGGAATAGAATTCACTTTATGCTGTACAATACAAAAGGCATAAGACACAAAAATCATTTTAAAGGTCTAAGTCAGCATGAATTGCTGAGATCTAAATCCATATCTGGGTTATCCCACATATGCATTCCCCTGTATTTACTTGCTCATAAAACCCTTCGCAATTTTAAATATCTATTGTGTGCCCACTGACCAGATTAGATTAGAAACCACTTAAAAGTCAGGTGATGTCATTTGTTGGTGAACTATTTAATGCTGCTGTTGGTAGTGAAAATTTATACAAGTAATAACACAGAAATTCAATTTCCAGATAAAAACCTAAGAGAAATCATTTCAAATGTGTGCAAGGCGATATTGACCAGAATATGCATAAGAGCACTGCTTGCAATGCCCATCCTAGGAAAATGGATAATTAAATTGCTTTCAGTAATTTCATAGACATATTCATAAAATGGACTACTATCCAACAATGAAAATGAAGGCATTAAAGTACTAATGGGTGAATCTCACAAGCATGATTCTGAGAGAAAAACTCAAACCATACCACACAGTATACATCAAATAAAGTTTACAAATAATGTGAACAAAATCATAACTTTATTAGGAACACCTACACATATAATTAGTTATATTAGTTTGTTAGGGCTGCCTAACAAAGTACCATAGAGTCGGTAGCTTAAACAGCACAAATTTTATTGCCTCATCATTCTGGACACCAGAAATCCAAGATCAAGGTAGGAGAGGAAAGGAAGGCTTTGGCTTCGGGTGCTTTGTTGGCAATCTCTGGTGTTCCTTGGTTTGTTGGTGCATCACCCGATGTCTCCTTCATATCCACACAGCGTTCCCCCTCAGTGCACATCTTTGCTCAAATTTTCCCCACTTATAATGACATAGTCATGTTGGATTAGCCCCTCCCCAACCATGACCTCTTCTTCACTTGATCATTTGCAAACACCTTCGTTCCAAACAACGTACATTCACTGGTACCAGAGTTAGGACTTAAAATATTTTTTGGAGGACACAATTTGAGAATGTAAATACAGAGGGTGCCCCCCCAAAAATGCAGAAAGGAGAAAACTGTATTAAAATTGTAACATCAAGTAACATTTGACTTCTGCAATTACAAGAGGTACTCGACGTGACTTATATTCATATTTTGTTACCTGTATATATCAGGTATTAAGATTTTAATATAGTTTTTTCCTTTCTTAAAAAAAATTTTTGGCACCCTCTGTGTATACAAGGTGGCCATAAAGTTTGTGTGAAAATTAAATAGTTGTCTATATCCCCTGTAAATACAAAGAAACCACATTGTAATGATAAAGGCCAAATTAAGGGAAGTGATTACTTCAGAGGAGGAGTATGTGTTCAGGAAGGGGTTAACAGAGGCTTCAACTGCTATGGGAATATTTTATTCCTTACCCTGATTGTAAATACACAAGTGTTTTCTCTATTATTCTTTATTGTTCTTTTCAAGTTTAAAATACTTTGTGGTAATTACAAAATATATATTTTACAATAATTTTTTTCCTTTATTTGTTCACATTACTTTATAAAATGTATGAAGGCAGGGCCCTTATATCACAGGACTAGCACAATGCTATGCACATAGTAGGCACTTCAATAAATCTTCAAATTAATTGATGAGGTAGCTATTATTACCACTACCTGCAGATGAGAAAGCCAAGAGGAAACAGGTTAAAGGTGCATGACTGCATGGTGATCAGCAAAGTCAGGGCTTAAAGTCAAGTATTCTAACCTTCCAAATATCACTATCCATCTGTCTTGACATGTGGGAAGACTACCAAATGCTGCAGAAATCCAAACACCTATTATTTCTTTACTTTTCTCATTGGATACCCATCAGTTCACTGAGCAGTGACACATAGACATCAATAGGCCCCAACATCTTTAGTGACAAACCCACTATTCAAGGAATTTGGAAATGAAAATGTTAATACACAGAGACCTGTGGCTCCTAGAGATACTGGCCACCACGTGACTCTGGCCTGGATGTAGATGGGCAGCCTTGAAGAATTACAGAAATCACATCTTCCTTATGACAAAAAGCATATAAATAATGAGCTGGAAGAATCTAGAAGGGGGGAAGGGTATGATACAGCACATCATTGAGGACAAGGGTATCTAGTACATCTGCCCAATTCCCAGTTATTCCCCCATACCTGGGAATTGTCTCTTAGTCCACAGAAGTGGATCTTCCCTTTAAGTTTATACTATGAGTCCCCACTCCCTCACTGCAGTCAACTGGACCAGGGATGAATGCCAGACCAAAGCTTGCCATGCGCATGGGGAGCTGGGAGGTATTAATCTCTGCAGCTGAATGAAAATGTGCCATCTGAATTAGGGTCCTGTGGGGTGGCCACATTTCACCTGTTGAAAGAAGGTCTGGAAGGGTAGGGGTGGGGAGAGCACCAATGAATCATGAAAAGATAAGAGATGAAACAGGAAATTATCCCAAGGCTCTCTAGGTGGGATATCCTAGATTTAGGATATCCATATCCTTCCTAAAATCTGCCTGTCCTCGGGTGCTGAGAAAGATCCCTATATCCTTAAAACAAATGTCCATTTTACTGAAGTGAGGTCAAGTTATTTCCTGTTACTTGTAACCACTTACCTGACTAATACAGCTTGGCAGATGGTGGGATAAAGCGCAAAAAAGGAAGGAACTGAATTTCCCAGCCTAACAGGTGGCAGGAATGACGTGCCCACTCTCAGCCTTTCAGTCTCTCTCACCTGCTACCTTTCCAACCCACTCAGCAGACAAATTTCCTTATTTTTTTCAATCCAGAATGGGAAACAAATGAAAGAAACAAAACCTTCTAAATTATTAGCACAAGCCAAATGGAGCTGGGCAGCCTCCAGCTACCCACTCAGCCACCCTCAAGCAGCTGTCTCTATGAGCTCAATGAACAACCACGGCAATAAGAATCCAGCTTTGGGAGCACAGAGCCTGTCCTGGACCCAGGGAGGTAGGACACGAGGCAGTCAGGGGAGTGGAAAAGGGTTTTGGTGCGGAGAACTTGGTGAGAACTGGCAAAAAGAGAGGCTGGAGTGGGCAGAACCACCAAATGCCTTCTTTACCATCTTTATAGGTCATATTAGTCACTATGAATGAGTCAGTGACAGTTTGCAGCCAAGAAAGAAAAAAAAAGCCCAACATTTATTGGTATGTCTCCATGTCACCAGCTGCCCCACACTGGCCACAGGCGTCTGTTAGATGAAAACATCATCTTTAGGAATTACACAGGACTAAGCTTCACCCAGACCAGGGGTGCCTATAATTGTATCTTACTCAACTTTGTGTCATCAGTAACCAGCCTGATGCCTGGAGAAGGTTTGCACTTAATACATGTTTGGCGAGTATGGTAAATTAAATCAAATGCACTGTCAAGATGAGCAGAGTCAGTCTGCGGCTTGGTAATATCCTCTTGATCACTGTACCCAGAAACAAATGTTTAATGCTAATACATGGAGCCCATATTTATGCCCCAAAGAGAGACAATCAGAAAGCCACTTTCTACCAAGAAAGTTCAAAGGTATGTCTCCTATACTGTAGCAGGCCTAGGAAGACAAACGTAGAAAGAGCATCTAGATGAGCAGTTCTCAACCTGTAGGTGGCAGCCCACAGGAACTGTATTAAACGGTTGCGGCATTAGGAAGGTTGAAAACCACTGATCTATATTATAAACAAACAGAACTTCAGTCCCAAGGCAAAGTGATGCCATAAAGCCTTCCCCCCATAACATGGGTGGTTTCCTCCACTGTGCAACCCACTCATGTTTCCTTCCACATTCCCCACACGTCTATAGGCATCGTAGCTTTTCATCATTTGATTGATGAAATTGTGAGTATTCTAGAAGAGTTGAAAAAATGGGGGAATGCCCAGTTCACACAGTTCAGACAGGGCTGAACACATCAGATGTTCAGACGTGTCCACCACACAGCTGGTGGACAACCCAACAATGACAGGTGGGCTTAACGCCATCACTGGAAGGGCCCACCAGACACCAGGGACAACGAAAAGGGCTCATGCAACTTCCAAGCCCAGGCGATGAACAGTGCTTCCCAGAACGTTGGTGAATGGTTGTTGGATTGATCTGATTTCCACAAGGCCCCACTGTCCAGGAAATCAGTGAGCTTTTGTTGCTGACTCTATTCTTCTACCTATAAATCCTTTAGGTAGACCCTTTCTCTCAGCCCAAATCCCATTCTACTTTTACTCCCTCCATGTCTCAGTGACCCTCACCACAAGACCCTAAGAGCAAGATCACCTGGATCTTTTGGCTTCCCTTTTCTAGTATAATATTATGGGTCTATGGGTATACACAAGTGTGTTTGTGAGCTGTCCTGTTTCTCAAAGCCTTTCCTATCCATTGATCTCTTCTAACTCAAAAGTTTTGCCATTTTATTTTTGCTCTGGATCCCAGTAGCCTATTTTGGGAATCAGAAACCCTCAATTTAACTCTGCTATCTTTGTATTTCTTCTGCAACAATTCTCATTCTTAAAGCCACAAAAAATGCCTCCAATAGTCTAAGGAATGTGTCACTCACCTTCAAGGAGATGCTGAGGACAAGTGCCCATTTCCTCCTATAATCTTCATGCATCATCTTAACAAAACAAAGAATACCATAAGACACGCATTTTGCAAATTCTTTTGGAGGAAGAAACATTAGCAATATTATTTTTAAACATGGTACATAAATAAATTCAGAGCAAGGCTATAAATGGGAAATTTAAAACCACTGTAGTCTCTTCTAAAGTTTTGTGGCAAAGACCTGAAGTCCCTAAATCCCCAACTGGGCTTCTGATAGACAGAGCCCCAGAGAGACCTCAGAAAATGCAAATTCTTAATCACTAGCTGAGCTTTTGCTCCAATTTTTGCTCTCTTGGGTCTTCTACCCTGGTCACCTGAGCTGGTATGTCCAGGAACTGAAAGAATACTGTAATTGTTCAGGCTGAAGTCAAGGCTAGAGATCGTGAATCCTGTCACCTTGGGGCTCCTTTGAATCCTCAGTCTACAAAATGATGGGTCCGATAACCTAGGTGTCTCCAACCAATGCCAAATGATATGGAAGGAACAAGAATGAAAGATAGAAAATGAAACGTGAGAAAAAGAGAGGGAAAATGTAACTTTGAACCTTGTTCTTACCTCCAACCCAGCCACATCCCTGTCAGAGAAATCCCACTCTGTGTAGTAATGAGCACACTGGTATCTGCATATATATGAGCAAAAGAGACACTGTTGGATTCTGAGACTGATGTCCCAACCCCTTCCCCTGAGTAGCTGATGGAAACCTGTAGCCACTTACAGTCTTGGGAGTCAAGGATATCTGTACTCCTCTAGCCAACGGAGGCAGGCCAGAATGGACCAAGTCAACGCTCCTTCCAGACTAAGGCTGCTAAATGGATCAGCACGATTGGTTGGAATAAACTTACTTCAGCGATGACGCCCATAGCATTGTTCTTTGCTTTCTGTAAACTGGATTCCTGACTTCCGCCTTTTCTGAATCTGTTTGCTCAGCTTTTCCTTCCATTCTGTGAGTGTCTTTCATCCCCCCCAAAGGAAGACAAAAAGAAATGCTTTTATTAAATTAGCCAAGTTGGTTTTTCTTTCTTCCAACCAAAAAAATGCAACCAGCGCATCTAAGGAAGCTTTTCCCTGTTGGTATGTGTTCAGCATCTCACCACCATCCTACAACCCAGAGCTAACTACATAATCCGTGGGGCTCGGTGCAAAATGCAAATGGGAGGCCCCTTAGACATAACAGTGAAACAGTGTAATGAAAGTTACTAAAATATGAAGCTTTCTTCTTTCTTCTGTAGTCTCTTTTCATTCTAGTCACGGAGATTATTTTCTTTTATATGTGATGTTCTAAGTAAAGAAAAATTACAGTTTTAATTATCATAAATTGTATCATTTATCTTTTTTGTAGAATACCTGTTTCAAGTGAAAATATCAGGGTATTTAACTGACAGCTAGCTATATTACCAAAGTTACACAATTCGGGCAGCACCTGTGGCTCAAGGAGTAGGGTGCTGGCCCCATGTGCTGGAGGTGGCCAGTTCAAACCTGGCCCGGTGCCAAAAACAAAAACAAAAAATCAAAGGTACACAATTCTTATTTCATAGTTCATACTATGACATATACATTTTGTTTTGTTTTTTCCTCATCAGAACAGTGGAAACACTACTCAAAACTAACTCACACACTCTTATTCCACTCCATGGTACATACACATCTCACCTGTGATTTACTGATGAGTAAAGAAGAACAGAAAGGAATAGGAATTATAGGGACCTCCCCTTTTCTGTCATCACTCTCAATATGAGTTCCAGGGAAGTGACACCAGTAAGAAAATATGATAAAGTTCCTTGGTCATTTGAGTGTTGTGGAACATCATCGCCTTCTGTTTGCATTCAAAGCAAGTTCTGGTTAAAATGGCTGTAAATACAACACCCCATTACCTTATCCTGGCTTTGAGTCCTGCTGACTTTCCACACATCATGGATCTACCAGAATTCCGTCCTCATCAGCATCAGGAAGGCTCCGTGTGGCTCTGCTGACAAGGAACAGAGCAGACACACGTACTGCCTTCAGCTCCTCTGCTCATGTACCTCCTCCATTATTCCATTGGACTTGACTTGCAAAATAGAACTTCAAGAAGAAGATTATTTAAAATGTCACGACCGTGGCAGCAGATGATTAAATCACTTCTGGCCTGGGCCACTGTGCCACCGGTGCTACGAAGCTGGCCTCACAGTATAACTTCTGTCTGGCCGGAGAGCAAGCAAACCGCCCACCCTCTCCCAAGCTTCCGCCCTGAAGTCTATTTCACCTGCGGACACCTCATGACAAGCGGGCGTCCCTGCATGGTGGCTCCTCCCATGTCCTTTTTGTGGAATTCCTGAGAACAAGAAGAGATGGAGAATGTTATGCTTTTCCTATTTAGGTGAGTTTCAGAGAAGCTTCTATGAGCAGGGGGGAAAATCCCTATATGTTCTATTGGTTCCTATAAATGCAAATAAAGAGAGAGTCTACGTGGCAGCAGAGAATTCACTAGTGACTCTGTTAGAAAAGACGTGAGTATTATAGGAAATGTCCCTAAGAGACTAGAGTGATCCTTCTCATTCCCAAAGCCTCAGCTGTGCCTGCCTGTGGTAATTCAGATACTATGGCATTTAAATCACAGAAATGTGGTTTTGAATTGGAAGAGAGCTTTGCGGCCATCAGACCTAACTTCCTCACTCTACAGATGACATTAGGTGACTTTCTGAGGTCACAGTGCCAGTTAGGAGCAGCACCAGGCAATAACCTGAATTCTTAACTTCCACCTCATCCTTACGCACAGCAATCTTTCTCCTGTGTGAGTTTGTTTATACGATGTTCTTGAAAGGACAAAATGATAGAAAGGGAGAACAGATTAGTGATTGCCAGGGGTTAGAGAGAAAGTGGATCTGGCTACAGAAAGGAAGTATGGGCCCCATGCCGTGAATCTTAGTCTGAACTGCACTGACATCAGTATCCTGGTTGTGATATTTGTATCGGAGCTTTAAAAGCTACTCACTGGGGGGAACTGGGTAAAGAGTCCACAGGGTGTCTGCCATATTCCTGCCTCTGCATGTGAGTCCACATTGATTATCTCAAATGAAAAGTTTAACTTAAAAAACAATTTAAAAAGGACATCTTTAAAATTTGACAACATTCATTTCAGATCACCAACTTAAAAAGCCCAAATATTAAGTTGACACTAATTGAGATATTGAAATGGTATGAAATGAGTCTCTTACATGACTGATTTGAGACTACGCCTGGATTTTTATTTTGCACATATTATTATTGTTAGGCTTTACTCTTCAGGTTACTTCTTTTTGTCGGCTACTGGACAGCACCCTTCCTAGAGGACAAGAAGTCACAGCCCCAGAATGTACACAGCAGAAGGACATTGAGGCCACTGATGACCAAGACCGTTTGCATTGTTGAGATCTAGAGAGACTGGACGTTTCTCAGGCAGCTAACTTCTAGCTGGTTTCATTTCTTCAGGAGGTCTCAAGGCAGGAGAATAGGAATTTTTTTTAAAAGGATGCCCATTGAATTCAAAACCCAACAAAGATTATTAAGGCCGTCTGGGTCTGTTAGAACCCATGCCGGAACAGCAGAGAAATATTAGACTGTCACGATTCTTCAGCCTCATCTTAAATTAAGTGAATCATTAAAGGATGGTGCTACTTCCCGGAGTAAACATGGTCTCGACCAACTGTACCAACCATCATCAGAGAATTACTCATAGTTGTGTGAGTAACAATCAGATACATCTTCCATAATAGGTATTTTGGAATGTAACCTTAAGGAAAGAGAGAAAGAATGGAGACATTAAAATTCACAGCAAGAATAATGAATTGGCTTCAAAGGAAGTTTTAAACAGGGAAGCTCTTTGTTCTACAGAACTCTCAGGGGGTCACCTTTGATTCCATTTGGAGGTAAAGCCAAAGTATATTCAGATGTGATTTGCCTTCTCACAGATAGTATTGCTTTGTAAACCATTGTGAGACTGAGGTTACAAATGTTATTGAAATTACTAGGAGTGCGGATACATAAACAAAAAAATACATCAGTACACCACTTTGGGCATTTATTCTGATTTTTATTTTATTTTAGCATTGGGACAAAACGAAGACAATTTGGCAACATTGGGCTTCTTTATGTAAGAGAAAAAGCCTTTTTTTCTTCCAAGTGGCAAAGGAAATAAAATTTTCGTTTCACTTATTTATCCATTCATTCCTTTTCCCCCAAATCCTCCGCATGAGCCCTAAACTAAGTCCCGAAGATACAGCTGTGAATAATAATAATAGCCCAGACTGTTGATCTATGTTTCATAGGAATCACACACCATCCTAAAAAACAGAGAATCCAGCAGCTTTCTAACAGCCCTGTGCAATAGGTGTTCCAATCACCCTTGCTATATCACTCAGGGGACTGAACTTTCCCAAGGTTACAAAGCTAGCTAACAGGTGGGGAAGCTGGGATGTGAACACAGTAATCCTGCTCCAGAGTCAAAGTCTTAACTGTGCGCTTACATAGAGAGTGATTGATTTGGCTCTAACTTCACGGAGCTTTTCAGTTTATCGTGGGAGACAGACATTAAACAAATAATGTTAATGACTATTAAGAACTGGAAGTTCAAGGCGTGGTGAGAGTAAACCAAGGGGAAATGATCCTCTCTCACTCTCTTTTCCCAGAATATCTCACTCCTCCCTCCACCTCTGTGGTAAAAACATGTCCTCCCTTTTTGTTTTTTTATTCCTCATTGATTACATCAAGGAAGGGGCAGCCACTTGCCTTGTGCTGGTTCCTGGCTACCCTCGGCATATTGCATCTGAAAACTTGTAAATTCTTCATAAGGAAAATTACCTCTGGTCCCAGGTAAACAGCAGAGCTGGAAAACGTGCCTGGTGATTGGGTGTCAATTTCCTAGCTGGTATTTTCTTATAGGCATTAAAAAAAAAAATCTTGCTGTTAGTATTTTATATTTCTTGCTGCTGATATGTCCACTGAAAAAGATTTTATTAATGTGAGGATTCAAACAGACAACGTGAAAGGAAAATTAAATAACTTTTTCATCTTACCAAAAAAAAAACAAAAAAAAACCTTCGTGTGGGAACTGATGGTTAGAGCTCAATTTTCTCTGCTCCTTGTGGGCCCCACAAGCCTAATTAACACTGGCTTACAATCAAGGCTATTATTCTGGTGCCTACTTCCTCCATAGACCTGCCACCACAGCCTGCTGACCCTACTTCTTGTTTTCAAGTTCATACAATGGATCTTTTCTAAAATGTCTCTTTTTCCCTTATGAGAAGGAAACTAGCAGTATTAGCTATTTCCCCCACTGCTTTTCTTTGCAGATTTTTTTTTTTTTTTTTAATTCCAAGGGCTCTCTCTGGAATGAAAGTACTTTTTCTATTTTGCAAAGGCCTCCTTTCACACTGGAAAAATCAGAGTTTGGTACTAAGTAAAGTGGAGGCCCTCTGACAGCAAAATGATTAGAAACCACTTCATTCAGAATTCTAATCCCCTGCCCTGTGAGCACAGGATTACTGCCTGGAACATGTTTGAGGGGTGCTGCGGGAACACGGAAGGACACAGGCCTCAGAGTGAGCCACATTGCATTTAAATTCCAAATCCATCACTTTCTAAGACGTGACCTTGGGCAAGTTAGAGGAACCCTTTAAGCTTCAGTTTCCTCACATGTAAACTAGTGATACTGATACCTATTTTGCAAGTCTGTTTTGAAGATTCAGTGAGTACAGAACAGGGTCTACCAAAATTGTGCCAAAACTGACTTTTTCTTCTTTGGGGGGGGAATGGGAGATGGTTCAGGTCAGGGTGTAGAGCTTCAGGCAGAGAGCAGAAGAGAGAGAGATTATCCAGGGGTCCTCAAACTACAGCCCACGGGCCACATGAGGTGGTGTGATTGTATTTGTTCCCATTTTGTTTTTTGACTTCAAAATAAGATATGTGCAGTGTGCATAGGAATTTGTTCACAGTTTATTTGTTTTTTTAAACTATAGTCCGGCCCTCCAATGGTCTGAGGGACAGTGAACTGGCCCCCTGTTTAAAAAGTTTGAGGACCCCTGGATTATGCTATAAAGACCTAGAACCTGGGGCTCTAAGAATTAGTGACTGGCAGGACAGCATGATCAGAGCACAGGAACCCAGGGTGGACGGAAGTTCAGAGCCCATGATGAAAATTGTGCCTGGAGGCTGCAGTCAGACAGACCTGGGTCCAGTCCAGTCTCTGCCATTTGCTGGTGACTTTTCCTTCTCCTGTAAGATGGGAGAATTGATGCCTGTTTCAAAAGGTCATTATGAGGGTTAAATTAAATAACATTTTCATCATGTTTAACCCAGTTTGTAGCACATAGTAAGTTCTCAATAATTGATAACTGCTTGTTTTACTTTTGGTTAACGATCAGATTAATTTCTAAGTTTTTCCAGGCCTTAATTTACTCAATTAGGTATAGTAGACATTACTGTTAGAATTGAGAAAACCCATTTGAAAACAGATGGTAACATATTCAGCACAGAATGGATGGTCAATAATTGTTTCTCCTCTTGCCCACAATGGTTATTACAATAGTAACTGGAGACTCCCCTCTTCGTGAAAATGTTATCTCCATGAATGAATAATCTTTACTTGTGCCTGCTTCTCATAACTTCTTAGTGTTTCTCTCCACCTCTTAGAAATACTGTTTTTGGTCTGTCATTCTCAGAACAGGTCCTTAGTGTGACATATTGTTGGTGACCTGGAAGATGTTTGACGTTTCCCAAGCAGATTCTCTTACCGCCGATCCCACACTTCTATTACTAGCAATGTATTTCCCATGTCCTCTATAAAACAGAAATTCATTTTAAGCTTGTGGTTGGCGTGAGTTTTATCAGAAAACTTTCCTTCTTGACAGGAACACTCAGGATCTTAGAAGGGGCTGGAAGCTGGAGTAAATGAGGGGTGAGGATAGAGTGGGAAAAGGTTTATGAAGAAGGGTAGGCAGAGGGGACAGTTCTCGAAGGAGAACACTTGGCGGAAGGAGGGAACCGAGGCCTTCTAGAATTAGTTTCTGCTCTCTCTCCTTCCTTTTTTTCCCTCTTATCCTGCTCTCCCTTCCTTCCTTCCTTTTCTGATTTACATTTACTTTTGTACATTTCAAAACTATACCTACTTTCTCTTTTTCTATCACAGTACTTTAAACTGTTTCCCATTTCCCCTTAGTTTCAGATACCACTTTTATTGCATTTGCAATCCATATGCTGACACAGCACCATTTCCCTCCCTCCTTCTGCCCATTTATATCAAATACTATGCACAAAATTCATCCTGCTCAGTGTCAAATACCAGATCCACTTTGCATTTGCATTATTTTTGTTCAAGGTAGGCTTTATTCCCACCCCTTCCCACACTAGCACTCTCTCTCTCACATGCACACACATTCTCCACCATTACTTGACCAGTAAATCAAGAAACTGTCGATTTTTTATACTCTTTAGAGATGTGTGGAAATATTAGGTGGTGAAAGCTGGATCAGCTCAGAGTGAGTCAGTGCCTAAAAGCTCGGAAGCACAGAAACTTATCTGATCAGATTTCTCTTTTCTCCTCAAAAAACTTATCCCAGCTTTTGCATTTGTAAAGTGAACGAGTAATCTTGTGAGAAACCGATTTCTCAAAAGATTTGCATAGTCTCCAGCTTCTCTTTGGGCTGAATTTTCAAACAGTTGGCAGTTGGAGATATTCAGGTCCAGGGAAACAGGACAGACGTGCACCTGAAGGTCACACACCTGGAGAACACGCCTCTAGGAAGCATGTGTGCTTTGGGAAATGTGGGGTGAGCCTGGGGTTACCTCCTTTTAGGTTCCATGGAAGCCTGATACAGAGATCAACGTCTATTCTGGTACTACTTGTAATTGGATGGGGAGTTTGACGTGTAATTTATAACCAAAATTGTTAGAGAACACAGCTGAAAAAGATATTCCCACACCCTGACCCCAAATGATTCTTTGGAAACATCACTAGTGAAGTGCTTTGAGATATAATAATTGCGTCACGATATCTCCCTAGACCCACTAGACTGTAGTCTCTTTGAAGGAAGGCTGAGTGCGCATGACTAATGTTCCTCATCCCAAACCCCGCTCACAGAGTGCATGGTGTGTTCTCTGTAAATTTTTTTGAGGTGAACTGAACAGAGTGGGCTTTTGCTAAGTAAATCTTAATGAGTGAATCTCAAGATGAATAGACGTAAGGTTTGAGCTATGATAGCAAGCCTGTTATCACCTTCTCTGCCAGATTCAACACAAATCTGGACTCATTTTTTTTTCTCTATGCATATACATGTGTTTATTTGGTTTCCACTTTTTGCCTTCACAAAATTAAAAAGGCTTAAAATTTAACAACAATAACAATGTTTAAGATAAGAACTAGAAACAAAAACCTCATAAAGAACGAAGATGAATACATTCAGAAAAGAAATCAGACGATTGCTGCCACAAAATATTGAGCAATAATAATAATAATAATGCCAAAAATGTAACATTCACATTGTCAGATAAGAGTATGTCTATCATAGAATGCTTTGACTCTGAGGTTCAGTATGGAGTCATCAGTTAACTTCTTCTTATTATTTTTTTCCAAAATCTCAAAAAATAAACAGCTAATATTTATAAATAAAAATAGAAAATAATTTAAAAAAAAAAAACAGATCAGGCCAAAACTTACAGACAATAGAAAAAAAAGAAATACTTCAAAATCATTCTACTGCATCTGGATACAGGTGATACTAAAATTGGAAAAAAAATATTATTCTAAAGGGAAGTTACAAACATATTTCACTTACAAATGAGGACGCAATATCCTAAACAACGTATTAACAAGTTGAATCTGGACTCATTTTAAAGGCAGAGACAGTGGCCATAGAAGACCTGCCTTTCTCCCCAGCTATTTTTCTTCTTTCCTTTTGTAACAGTCCTGTGCATGTTACATTTATTTGGTTTGTTGCTTTGCGGGATTGTGCATGCAATGCAACTTCCCCAGCTTGTGAGTGGAGATGGTCAATTTATGTGCAACCAGAAATCCTGGCAAACAGTCAAGTAGCACTGAAATAGTTCTGTCCTGACAGGGGCCAGTAGCCACCAGTGCAATCACTTCCAGGAACATCTGCCTTTCTAAGGCTGCAACAAGGTTATTCATCACAGCACCTTTGTTTATAGAAACTGGAATGGGAATCAGTTTCTGCTTCTGCCTCCTCCTACACAAGGCTTTGTGACACTGAACAGGTTATGAAACCACTGTCGTCCCACCCAACGATACCTTACATTTGCGTTTCTGTATATGTTATCCCATTTTTACCCTGTGTTAGCTCTTTAGGTTAATTCTTGCTATTTGATCTCCAGATGCTTTCAACAGCCAACTTTTTTAAGGCACCAACCACGTGTCTTTCAAGGTTCAGAGAAATTTTGTAATAGGGCTGCTACCTAGACGTTGTTTCTAATGGTGGTGATCTAGGTAACTCTGATCAACCCTGTCAATGAAGACAATAACACAATGGAGAGATAAAATATAAAAGGCATCTTTTTAAAAGCACTTAAGAGTTAATAACATGCCAAGAATGACTCAGCCATGATGTAGAAGGAGCTGAAGATTGAAAGAACTTGATGGTTGAAAGTCAATTTTGCCCTAAATAAACACGGCTACCTATTTGGAAGAAACAACCGTGAAACCAAGTTACGGTTCTAGTGATCTTGAAAAATGAAGGGGACCTGCTCAGTCTGAGGAATCTGACAACTTCTCCACATTAAGGTTGGACCTTCAAAGGGATGTAGACTCAAGTATACCAGAAATAAAAGCAAACGTTGCTAAACCCAGCCGGGTTCATGGCAACTAGGAGGTCCAAGGCACCGCAACACTTAAACTTTAATCAATATTGTCCAAGATTAGGATTGCCCCAAGCTCCTGGCAGAAGCCAATAAAAATCCTCTTTGGAGAAAGATATCATTACCCTAAGCCTGCAGTTATTTATATAAATACTGTGATACCTCAGAATCTGAAGTTAACCTGTTCCAGAACCCTGTTCAAATTCCAAATTATTCACGTTCCAAGATAATTCTTCCCCTTTAAAATAATAGAAACTAGGTTAATTCATTCCTGGGTCCCACAGACTCGAATTTTCAAAATGATTTTAATAGTAAATTCACTGAATTTTAAGGTAAAATAGTAACAAATTATAATACTTGAATAAAAATATAAAATTCTAAAAATATAAAGGCCTGTTCCATCACAATTTTCCACTTGGTTTGAAACATATCCCTCACTGTCCACAAACTACTTCAACTCCTTTACAAACTTTCCTGCGGCTTCCAGATTAGAACTGGCAGCCTCTCCAGGCATCACAACACTATGGATCCCAGTCCCTTTCTTAAGATCCTTGAACCACCCCCTACTGGCTTTTGACTCCTTTTGAGCACTAGTATGGGGCAGACCTTTCACTAAACCACCTGGAGGACCTTGACTTTCTCACAAATCACTGTCTCAGAAATCACATCACCAGCCAGCTGTTTTCCATTAATCCAAACTGAGAGGAGTCTTTCCATCTCTTCCGTGCTTTTTGACCTCCTACTGGTCAGCATCATAACCCCTTTCACCACATCAGCTGCTCTAATAGCTTCTTTATTTTTCAAAATCGCACAGTCAATTTAGGCACCCCAAACATTCTAGCAAGATGGGCCACGCTGTACAGCTTTTATGCTTAGTGTTAAGTACTTTTCTTAACTTCAATTGTAGCTCTAACAGCTTTCCTCTTACTCTTATTTTTAGGACCCATGGTGAATACACTGAGTTGTTATTATATGTTTAAAAAAGAAAAAAATACACAAAACAGGCACAAAAGCATAAAATCAGCAGTGAAAATCACATCAGATGCTTTCGCTACAGCTTTCAACAATGAACAGAACAACAAAGCATATGGCGGCCCCGTGCTGGGAAAACGTGGGCACAAGAACGTCTGAACAATGTGCTGGGCCTTTGGATTCCAAACCAGCATTCAGATTTCAGGCAAAATCTCCTTGAATTTTTTGTTCGGATTCCAAGTTGTTTGAGTTCTGGGGCATTCAGATTCTGGGGGCAATACTGTAATCTTTAAAAATATGATGTTAAAAGCAGAGATACAAGACAAGAGGGAAACACGATACCATAAGCAGGACAAGCAGAGAAAACAGACACTAGAAATAGACTATCTTCACATGGCTCTTGCTGAGTCAAGGATTTAAATGGTGAGGGGTGACAAAGTGACACAGGGAGGGAAAAATGACAATAAACCTATGTCACCTGCAGATTTACAGCGACAGGAGATTGGAACTCACCCTTCCGGGAACTCTGGGATCCAGTAAGCCTCAGAGCTATTTACCTTAGGGGCAAGAGAGCAGAGGCAGGGCTGCTCCCAGGGTATTCAGGGACCAGCACTTCAGGCCTGTGAGTTTCAGCCTCCAGAGAAAGCTCTCAAACAAAGATATCAGCTGCTGGCACCTACGAGCATCAGCACGCATTAAAGTGGTTACAGGTGAGAGAATAGGGGCGGGGCAACAAGAGTATCTTCTATATTCACAAAAACTTGTGATTAAATCATCAGACAGAGGCAAGAAAATGACACATTTTGCTCACCATGTTTAAATAAATAAGAAGGCATGCTGTGGGAATAAGGAAGTCTAAGAAGTTACACATCAAGAGTTGAAGAAGAACCAAATAGAACTTCTCAAACATAAATTATTCAGAACTACATTTCTGCATGTAAACCACGTTAGACCCAGCTGGAAAGAGAATTGGTGAACTAAAAGGCCAGGAGAAAGTGTAAGAAATGCCACACAAAGAAACCACAACCCAGGGTGTCGAAATACAGAGATGATACTATGATAACGTCTATACATATTAATATTTAAACCAGATTCCTAGAAGGAGAATGGGATGAGAGCAATATTTGAAAAGAGACAACAGGTGGTTTTCCAGAATTGGGAAATTAAACTCAAAGCTTATATTATAAGCTCTTCCTTCATGTCTGGGGGAGACTTGGATCTCTTTATCACAACCTTCTTCATTGTTTAACATTTACCTTTCTTTTTCTTCATTTACTCTTATCAGCTGTATTTGCCCTGGAAAAGTCTGTAATATCTCTGGTCCATAGAAGAATGATGATAATGCAGCTCCCCAATTCCTTATTAAAAAAAAAAAAGGTGGAGGACTTACTGAGTGTCTCCAAAAGAACTCGTTTAGGGGCGAAGGGATGTTTGCTACCATGAAATGTTTTATTGAAATAGTATTGGGAGGAGCATAGCGCAGGAAAGCCTTGTGCCCTCTGAGCTTGAAAAGCCTTCTCCAAGGAGATGACACCTCAACTGGGTCATAAAAAGTCTTAAGGGATGAGTGGGAGTTTTTCGGACTAAGAAGGTGGAATGGACATTTTGGACAGAAGGAAAGAAAATCTATGCAGTTGTCAAGACATTATCACTCATAGAATGTTTGAGGAAAAAAACAATGCGGTAGGCTGGAGGACACATGACATGATGGGGAGGAAGGAAGATCTGCTGAAGAAGGAGGATGACACTTTAGTAGATTGGAAACCCCTTTAAGAAATCTGGTTCTCGCGCAATAACCAATACTGCTCAAACTCACTCGAGGCAGAGTGAGTGAGTGAACTTTTTTCACCCCAAAAGTTCTGAATGAAAAAGTTCACTCAGAAAAGCTTTATTCCCCCAGTTTGATGAGAACCTGAACAAAATAAAACCAAAGCAAACAAACAAGAACCCTAAAATGAAAACCTGTATGTTCTGGGTCATTTAGTGACTACCATATCTGGTGCCCATGGTTCCCTTCATCTTGGATCAGTCACCTTGGATCCAGTGTGGGAGGTGAACACTCCATGTGTTCCATTTTGTAAGTGAGTGATCACGTTAGCTATAAAACTGTCAGGAGTGGTAGGGCCCATGGCACATTAGAGATTAGATGCCTCATTCTTAAAAAGTACTTTCAAAACTAATTTTAAAGGAAATACTCCTGTGCAGTCCAAACAAAACACTGCACCACCAGTTTGCAACCCTGACCTTAAAAGTTTTCAACTTTTAATGTGCTAGTTAAGTATATTTGATTGTATGGGATTAGATCGACACATCCAAGTAGCAAAACGACAATTGTCCTACACTGAATTCATTGTATTCATGTTGGATTATTTTACCAGTTACAATGACAAAACCTTTCTCATAGATGATTAAAACACATTTTCCTCAAATATGACTTTTGTTTATTAAGGTAGACAATACATTGAGAAATCATGATAATAACATTGCACAGAGGAATAAGGCCACTGCTTTAAGTGTTTCTGCTTTATAACAAATGAACAGAGATAGATTTATTAAGCAAATGTTTTGTTTATGCCAAGTCAAGGCCAAATAACATCATGGGGCACTGTACAAAGGAGGCTTTTGCTATAATTTAAATAGATGTTCTTCCAAATTTCAGACAAAATGGAAACAATGATAGAAAACTTGATGTATGGTTAAGACATTACAAAATGATCAGAATGAGTCACTTGCCGTATTTACTGATGTCATCCACTAGCTCTGGGCTGGGGCTATGAATAGGTTTTTCAACAACTATAAAAAGAAAATGAACATGGATGGAGCTGGAAAATATTCTTCTAGGTAAAGTATCTCAGGAATGGATAAAAAAGTATCCAATGTACTCAGTACTACTGTGAAACCAATTTATAATAACTCACACTTGCATATGAAAAATGAAACACAACTTTAGTCTAGGGTGAAGGAGGGAAGGGGAGAATGAAGGATGGGAAGGGGGTGGGAGGGAAAGTAAGACATAGTAGGGGGACCACAACTATGGAGCACATTGCAAGTACAAGCTGGTTCTATCATGTGTAGAATACAAATGTCCTAATGCTATAATTGGGTAAATGAGATGAAAGCTATGCTGATTAGTAGGATGTAAGCACTCCAATTTGTACAAATAATCAACACACTGAAATGGGCATAAATGTATTTATGATCTATGTACAAAAGACTTCATAAAAATAAATAAATAAATAACACAAGGGTGTCACCCATAAAAGAAAGGAATGTCTGTATCTCAGGATCAATCATAATAAAAGACTGGAACACTTTCAGAATGCTCCTTCAAAAAAAAAAAAATGAAAATGACTCTAAATATTATGTTTCTATTCACAAATCCAATAAAAAATGTATCAGATACTCATTTAATGCAGATTTAAATATGGCATAATGATAACTTTATCTTCAAGTGAACAAGATAGTCTCATAGTGATCAAGGGACAGCTCAGTCAAATTGGCATTTGGGGTCACTTCACAGGCAGAACTAGGAGAAGTGGGCGGTCTGAATCTCCTAACACAGTAAACAAAACTGTGATGTGACCTAACGCCATTAGAAACGGCATTCCAAGTAGATAGCATTGCCCTTTTTAGTATTTTTCTAGTTAAGACATAGAAACAGATTGAAGATACAACATAGAAATTGAGGAAGATTTGGCTTTATCTTTCTACTATTAATCTTTCAAATTAGAATAATGAGAATTTTGTTGATTTCATTATTTTTGTTTATATTGGATTATCTATTCACTTTTGGATTTAGGTTTGGGAGGAACCTGGGAGGAAAAGACGTTGCCTAGTTGTATGTGTCTATAGATATTTTTAATGTTCTCATCAATAATTTAAGCCAACACTGGAAGTCTGAAAAAATCTTTTTTTCCCTTTAAAAGAGAAACCCTATTATAGGCCTTACATTGATATTGAAAAATTTAAAAAGAAGAGTGGGTGATCAGAGTTTTTTTTTTAAATTTTAATGTCAGATCCTCAGATGGTGTGTGATGGTTAGGAGGGAGAGAGGCAAGATCTGAAGCGGGAGTTCAGTCAGGAAGCTGTTTCAGGAACCCAATTGAGAGGTAATGAGGATTTTAAGAAAAATGTTGCTTCAGGATAGAGGAGAGAGGCGTGACGTGTGGCCTGCCAAGTGGGTCCCTTCTGGCTCCCCCCCTGCTATCCACAATGACCGGAGATATCAACGGCAGGGCAACAGGGGAGGAATAGGCTTTACTGGGGCAGAAGACACTTACTAGCTGGATCAAGATAACCCTATTACAGTACAAGAATATGGGGAAAGGGGCAAGGGAAGGGAGGGGAGAGGGGAGGATGGGTGGAGGGAGGGTGATTGGTGGGACCACACCTAAGGTGCATCTCAGAAGGGTACAGGTGAAACTTACTAAATGCAGAATATAAATGTCTGAACACAATAACTAAGAAAATACCATGAAGGCTCTGTTAACCAGTTCAATGAAAATATTTCAAATTGTATATAAAGCCAGCACATTGTACCCCATGTTTGCATTAATGTACACAGCTATGATTTAATTAAAAAAAAAAAAAAAAAACTTGAAAAAAAAAAAAAAAAAAAGACAAGGTACCGGTCTCTGGGTCTTAATATTTCACAGAGGGTTATGCTGAGGTCTAAGCTCCACCAGACATGCATTTTGGGTCTATGTTCCAGGGAAAATTCCCCTCCACACCCCCACCACACACACACACATGCTCAGCTGCAAGTTTCTGTCCTTACAGGATAAGCTTGAGAGCACAGTCACACCACTGGAAGATTACACAGGCTGCCTGCCACAAGACTGAATTTAAGGCACCAACAGTTAGGAGTGACTCGGAAGGCTAGCGCTATAGAATCTAGAAAACTTGGGCCCATGAGATGTTGTAGTTGAGAGAGGAAACTTCTTTACATATGGGAAGTGGAGTTTGGGTGCAGCCCTTCTGGGAGAAGAAGAATCCTTGTTCCAGCTGGCTTGTTGTTCAAACTACAGCAGGGAGCTTCTAGAATCACTTCTGCACAATTGCGTTCATTACTCCACAATTTAAAAGTTATTTTACAGATGGAATTAATAAGAATTAGTGATTAACTAGATTTGGAGGAGTGAGTGACATAGGGAAAGAAGAGTCCAGAATTACTCTGAGGATTATACATTAGCTAATTGAGAGAAGAGGATTTCATTTACTAAGAGGAGACAGAAGAGGAACAGGCTTTCTGGGGGAGAGCAGAGAGGTTGCATTTGTGTTTGGGTCTGCTGAATTTCAGGTCTCTATGAGACATTCATTTGAGAGAAATGTAGATTAGGGAATATTGATTTGAAAGTCACACGTACTGGTTATATGTGAAGCTTGGGAGGTGAATGACACTGACATTATTCCATGTAGATTGGGAAGGGAAGGGGAGGGAATTTTAACATTTAAAAGGCAGTGTAGTAAATCAACTGTTGAGTGGGGATGAGGCTGAGGATGGCAAGGAAAAAAAAAGTTTTAGATTTCGGAAAAAAACATGACTTTAAAAGCCAAAGAGCTGTCAACAAAATGAGCCATTCAGACAGTGTGAGAATATTTAGGAAGTAGTGAAAGCATGTTTTCCCTCTGAGAAATGGCTGGGTTGGAAAAGGAGATGACTTCTTTTCAAGAAGTTTGCTGATGAAAACAAGAGGAAAGGGAAGATGACTAAGAGGTCAAAAGGGGCTCAGAGGGGAGGGTAAATGTTCTTTGTTTTACTATAAAATCGTATAAAGGAAATACCTTTGAAGGCTTCCAGTTATGTTATGTAAGATACGTGGGGTCAGGTGCGGTGGCTCATGCCTATAGTCCTAGCCCTCTGGGAGGCCACGGCAGGAAGATCCCTTGAGTTCAGAAGAGTTCAGAAGTTCAAGACCAGACCCTGTATCTACCAAAAGTTTAAAAAAGAAATTTGGGGGCCTACAGACTACACCTCCAGTAGTCCCAGCTTCTGGAGAGTCTATGGCAGGAGGATTGCTTGAGCCCATGAGTTTGAGCACAGCGCGTTGTGATACTACTGAATTTTACCCAGGGTGACAGGGCCAAAAAAAGAAAAAGATATGTAGGATAAAGTTAGGTCATATTTCAAGCTGTTACTTGTTGTTTTATTTTAATGGTAGCTAGTTTTTAAGACACTTGCCAGAGAAGTTTTTTTTAAAGCATGAAGTGGATTTTCAAAATAGTTTCTCAATACCCTTCTCCAACTCTTTCTTCCTTTGTTTTCAGCCCCTCTCAATCAGCCTTCCCCTAACTCCCAAGACTCAAGTAATCTATCAAAAATAAACTTTCAGGCACATCACTCAAATGCTCGTGCCTTCCACAATCTGGTCCTTGCTCAGATTCCAGTATCGGGTAGCACCTATTCACTCCATCCCTTCAGGCACTGCCCAGGGTGGGAGTCAGAGGAGTAATTGTATAATCACAATACAGTATGCTGAGAAAGCTGAAAAACAAGATCTAGAGACTTCCCCAGTGAGGTAATGGCAGAGCTGAGTCCTCAGGAACCGCCAAGAGGTACCTCAGCCTCCTGAGTAGCTGGGACCATCTGTGTGCACTACCACATCTGACTAATTTTTTTTAATTATTTGTAGAAATGGAGTCTCACTTGATTGCCCAGACAGGTCTGAAATTTCTGGCCTCAGATGACCTTCCCACTCTGGCCACTCAAAGTACTAGATATTGAGTCACTGTGCCCAGGATCAGTTTGGCTATTGACTACTAAGGTCCTTTACTACAATAAAATCCTGTTAATACTTGACTCTGTGTCTATGAACACATATAAGATTTGATTGCTCAGACATAGCTATTATTGACAGAGCCTGGTGACTTACTCCATTTGACATCCACCTAGTATTTATTAAACATTTACTCTGTACAAGGATCTGTACTGATGTAAGTATTAATCATGAAGATAAAGACCTTGTCATCACTGAGTTCAAGATCTAAGGAGGGGAATCGTAAAGAAGTAAGATTTTATGTAAATACTATTTGGAATAAAAGCTACAGGAGTTCCAATATGAAGGCAGTAGATGAGCTAATACAAGGGGTAGGGAAGGGGAAGGAGGGAGCAGGGGGGATACGGGTCATGGGGTATGACACACCTCTTGGGGGTGGGCACGATTACAAGAGGGACTTTTTCTAACAAGTGCAATTAGTGTAACCTAATTCTTTGTACCTTCAATGAATCCCAAACAATAATTTAAAAAAAAACCTATATGAGAAAAATAGCATGATGAGCAAGAGAGGTTAACAGGAGAGGTCTGATTTAAATTATGTGTCAGAGTGGCCTGGTGTGGTAACATGATTAAAGCTAAGACCTAATGGGGTCGAGGAGGGGAGGAGAGAGTGAGATCATTTCTAGCTAAGCAGGGTCATTCGAGAGGACCTTTTGCCAGGAAAGTTGACACGTCCAGAGAGCTTGATGAAGAAGGGGCAGGTCTCTCCAGATGGGGTTGAAGAGGTGGGCAGAGGATGCTGTGACTTGTGGTCCAGACTGAAGACTGCAGAATTATTTCTGTGAGTAATGGAAGCTCATTGAAAGGTTTTGAATAAGAAAACTACATAATCATTTTCATTTTAAAAGCTCACTTGTCTATGGCATAGGAAATGGATTGAAGGGCAAAGGAATACGAGGACCCAGGTACAGCCCAGGGCGGTAAGAAGGTTGAGTCTGTCAGGGCTAAAACTTCTTTGATCATCTGGGCCTCTCACTCATGGGGTGGTCACAAGATAAAACATGTACATTTTAGGAAGAAGAGGAAAGCTTAAGACAAGAATGGAACATGTCAGCATCTGTCTGTCCCCCACTCCTCCTGCTTTGTTTTCTTCCCCAGAATTCCACCCAACTTCTATTCATATTTCACTATCCAGAATTGTGTCACATGGACACCCCTATATGATGGAAAACCTGAGAAATGTTGGGATTTTTAGTCAAAACTAGTTCTGTTACCAGCCCAAACAAAATCAGGCTTAGTAAGGAGGAAGAGAAAAGTGAGTGTTTGGCAGGCAATAAGCTGGCTCTGCCCCGTTCTCCCCTCTCATCACTGAAAGGGCGGGCAAGCACAATTTGCTTGTGAGAGGATGGTTGTGCTGTGTTAGGCAGAAGCAGGCTGTTTCTAAGTATAATCCTGGAGAGAGGATGTGCTTGAATGTGCAAAGTGCCAAAGAGGAGGCCTACCAGATACTGTGAGTTGGCTGGCTCAGAGCCCACCCAGCCCCCTTCTAACTTGCTTTTATGAATGAGATTCCTTTTCAGCTGTGATGCAGACATGGTCTCTGGATCACCTATCACACAAAGTCACCTGAAGTTTGTATGCCAGAGCAAACAATATGTAGTGGCATATCCGTGCCCATAGGAGTATCTACTTTTTCTGGCAAGCAATCAACAGAGACGTCTGTTCCTCCTGGTGTTGCCACAGTTCTGAGGTCTTAACCTTAACCCTAATGATTGGGCATTTTTCCTGAGTGTGTTGCCTCAACTGTGTTGTTCACAGCTAAGAAATATCCAAAGCTAGTCAACCAGCTTTATTGTAGATTATTTGAGTGATCTAATTTTCTTTAACGGATACCATCCTGCTACAAATGGCTGGAGTGAATCTACAGCTGAGGGCCATGACCAGTACAAACCTCTGGGACAGCACATGGGCTGCATCTTGTGTTGTTGTAAGTAAAACATGTTTATGTGATGTGATGAAGACAAGCCATTTTATTAACAGCTCACTATGGGCCAACCAGTCAACTCTCCTCTGGCAGGTCTCAAAGATTCTCCAAACTTCAGCATATCCTGACAAGGACCACCTAATGGTCCCCATTCAGCACTGTCTTTATGTAATCCAGAAAATGAAGATCTTTGTAGATGTTCCCCTCAATGTACACATCTATCCTATAACCAAGTTCTATTTTTCCTCCTAAGCACTGTATCTGTGTATTTTCTACATTTTCCATCGTCATCTACGATGACCTCTCTCCTGAACTACTAAATAGTAGGCTCTTACCTGATTTCCAATCACACTTTCCCTGGATCCCCTCTAATCTGGCTTTTACTGCAGTGCCACCATTTTAAATAATTTTTAATATGATTTTATTCCCAGCTGGTTAAAATCTTCCAAAGATTTCTCATTATTCTTGGGAAAAGACAAAACTCAACAATGTACCCTAAATCCCTGCACAGCCTGGCCCTTGGCCCCCTTCCCCATACCTGTCACCTGTCCCTTGCTTTCCCTTTGGGCACACACTTGCCATAATCCTAACCCCACATGTGTTGCTTCCTCTCCAGGAAGGCTCTTCCTTCTCTCTTCCCTGGGGGACTCTTACACCTCCCTCAGAACTCAATTTAAGCACAGCTTCCTACTTGACTGGGATCAGAAAATCATCCTTATTTTTATTTTATTTTTTTATTAAATCATAGCTGTGTACATTAATGCAATCATGGGATACAATGTGCTGGTTTTATATACAATTTGAAATGTTTTCATCAAACTGGTTAACCCCTGTAAGATGCACCATAGGTGTGGTCCCACCAATTACCCTCCCTCCACCTATCCTCCCCTCTCTCCTCCCCTCCCTCTCTCCTTTCCCCATCTTTTTGGGCTATAATTAGGTTATAGCTTTCATAAGAAAGCTATAAATTGGTTTCATAGTAGGGCTGAGTACATTGGATACTTTTTCTTCCATTCTTGAGATACTTTGCTAAGAAGAATATGTTCCAGCTCCATCCATGTAAACATGAAAGAGGTAAAGTCTCCATCTTTCTTTAAGGTGCAGAATATTCCATGGTGTACATATATCACAATTTATTAATCCATTCGTGGGTTGATGGACACTTGGGATTCTTCCATGACTTAAGGCATGAAACTAAAAATACTAGAAGAAAGTTCAAGGAAAACAATTGAAGAAATTGGTCCAGGCAAATATTTTGTGAGGAAGATACCCTGGACAATTGAAGCAACACCAAAAATACATTATTGGGATCTGATAAAACTAAAAAGCTTCTGCACAGCCAAAAACACAGTGAGTAAAGCAAGAAGACATCCCTCAGAATGGGAGGAGATATTTGCAGGTTATGTCTCTGACAAAGGTTTAATAACCAGAATCCACAGAGAACTCAAATGTATTAGCAAGAAAAGAACAAGTCATCCCATGTCAGTGTGGGCAAGGCACTTGAAGAGAAACTTCTCTGAAGAAGACAGGCGCACGGCCTTCAGATATATGAAAAAATGCTCATCCTTAATCATCAGAGAAATGCAAATCAAAACTACTTTGAGATATCATCTAACTCCAGTAAGATTAACCCATATCACAAAATCCCAAGACCAGAGATGTTGGTGTGGATGTGGAGAAAAGGGAACACTTCTGCACTGCTGTTGGGAATGCAAACTAATATGTTCCTTTTGGAAAGATGTTTGGAGAACATCTTTAGATGATCTAAAGATAGACCTGCCATTTGATCCTTCAATTCCTCTACTAGGTGTATATCCAAAAGACCAAAAATCACTTTATAACGAAGATATTTGTATCAGAAGGTTTATTGTAGCCCAATTCATAATAGCTAAAATATATTATTTTTACCTATAGTGACCACATTGTACATTAGGTCTCCAGAACTTACTCATCTTATAATTGAAAGTTTGTACCCTTTGACCAAGATCTCTCCATTTTCCTCAACCCATCTACCCCTAACGCACCCACCCCTAATCCTTCTAGTCTTTATTTCTATGAGTTTGACTTTTTAAAATACAACATGCAAGAGAGATCATGCGGTATGTCTTTCTGTATCTAGTTTATTTCATTTAACATAATGTCCTCCAGGTTTATCCATGTTTCAAGCTGAATAATGTTCATATATATACACATATACAATATATATATACACACACACAATGCACTTTTTTTTTGCAGTGGCACAAAGGACAGGCGCCACCCACACTGTACATTCTTTATCTACTCAACCATTGATAAACACATTGTATTCATACGTAGGCTATTGTGAATAACGCTGCAGTAAACGAGAAAATGCAGATATCTCTTCAGGATAGTGAATTACTTCCCTTTGTATAAATACCCAGAAATAAGACTGCTGGATCCTATGTAGTTCTATTTTTAATTTTTTTGAGGAACTTTTAAACTGTTTTCCATAATGTCTATACCAATTTACATTCTTGCCAACAGTGCAGAAGTATTCCCTTTTGGTCATATCTTCAGTAACACTTATTATCTTTTGATTTTTTTTATTGATAGTCATTCTAACAGGTGTGAGGTGAGATCTCAATGTGGTTTGATTTCAATTTTCCTGATGATTAGTGATCCTGAGCCCCTTTAAAAATGCTTGTCCATCTTTATGTTTTCTTTTGAGAAATGTCTGCTCAGGTCCTTTGCCTATTTTTTTAATCAGATTACTTGGCTTTTTGCTGCTGAGTGATGTGTTCCTTATGTATTTTCTATATTAATCCCATAGGTATATAGTTTGCAAAATATTTTCTACCATTTTATAGTTTGCTTTTTCCTTTTACTGATTGTTTCCTTTCCTGTGCAGAAGCTCATTGGTTTGATATATTATTTTGCTTTTGTTGTCTGTCCTTTTGGTATCGTGCAAAAAATAATTGCCATTCCAATGTCATGGAACTTTTTCCCAATGTTTTCATCTAGGAGTTGAACAGTTTCAGAGCTTATCCTTAAGTCTTTAAGTTTTATTGAATTGATTTTTGTGTGTGATGTAAAATAGGGATCCTATTTATTTTTTGCAGATGTATATTCAGTTTTCCCAACACCATTTATTAAAAGACTATTCTTTTCCTATTGTATAGTCTTGGTATATTGTGAAAAATTAGTTGAATGTATGTATAGGGGTTTATTTCTTGGCTTTATATTCTGTTTCATTGGTAATATGTCTGTTTTTTTATGACAAAACCATGCTGTTTTGTTTATTATAGATTTATAATATAATTTGAAATCAGAAAGTGTAATGCCTATTGCTTTGTTTGTCTTACTCAAGATTACTATAGCTAATAATTGTGATTTGTGGTTCCAGACAAATTTTAAAACAATTTTTCCTGTTCTATAGATTTTATTTTTCTCATAGTATCCTTTATTTTGGTATCAAGGTAATGCTAGCTTTATGAAATAGATGGAAATGTTTCTTCCTCTAAGATTTTAGAAGAGTTCGAGGGAAAGTGGCATTAATTTTTCTTTTAATAGTTGATGGATTTACCAGTGAAGCCTCCAGGTCCTGAGGTTTTTTTTTTTTGTTTTGTTTTGTTTTTTGATTCGTTGTAAGATTTTGATTATCTATTCAGTCTCCTTACTTATCATTTATCTACTCAGATTTTCTCTTTCTTCATCATTTCAGTCTGAGTAGGTTATATATTTCTAGGAATTTATCCATTTGCTCTAGGTTATCTAATTTGTTAACATATAATCTTCTCATGATTCTTTGTATTGCTGTGGAATCTGTCATAATGTCTCTTCTTCCATTTCTAACTTTATTGTTAGTCCTCTCTTTTTTGCCTATATTTAGTCAACCTAAGATTTATCCATTTTGTATATCTTTTTAAAAATTGACTCTGTCATTGATCTTTTTTGTCTCTATTTTATTTATATCTGCTGTGATTCTTATTTTTAGTTCCTTTGTTGTATAAAGTTTTTTATTTATGTTTTTCATGCAGGCAATTACTGCTATAAACATCTCTCTTAGTATTGCTTTTGCTGGATCACATAATTTTGGTGTATTGTGTTTTGATTTTCATTTGTCTCATAACATATTTTTATTTCTCTTTGATTTGTTTTTTGACACCCCCCCTTTTTTTCAGAAACATATTGTTTCATTTTTATATACTTGTGAATTTTCTGGTTTTCATCCTGTTATTGATTTCTAGTTTTATACCATAGTTTTTGGAAAAGATGCCTGATATGATTTCAGTCTTCTTATATTTGTTATGATTGTTTTCTGGCCTAATAAAATAAACTATGTGACTCTAAGATGAATGTGTATTCTGTAGTTTTTGGATAAAATGTTCTATATATGTCTTGTAGGTCCATAAAATCTAAATGTCAGGGTGGCTCATTCATTATTGAAAGTGGTATATTGAAGCTATCTACATTATTATATTGCTGTCTATCCCTTAAAATCTTAAATGAGTCTCTTGTAGGAAGCATATTTTTGGGTCTTTTTTTAAATCCATTCAGCCATTCATTGTATTTAGATTGGAGAATTTAATCCACTTACATTGAAACTAATTATTGAAAAATAAAAATCATTCCCATTAGATTGTTTTCTGACTGTTTATAGATTCGTTGCTCCTTTATTTCTCTCCTACTGTCTTCCTTTGTGATTTGATGATTTTCTGTAGTGGTATGCTTTGATTCTCTTTATCTTTTGTGTATGTACTAAAGGTTTTATTTTGTTTGAGGCTTAAGTAAAATATTTGTTTTGTATGAGGCTTAAGTAAAATATTTCATTGTTATAACAGTCTATTTTAAATCAATAACTGCTTAATTTTGATCATGTACTAAAATTCAGCATTTTTACTACTCCCAACCCCGTATTTTATGTTTCTTGTGTCACAATTTGCACTTTCTCACGTCTTTTCATTTTGAGTGTACACTAACAAATTATTTTAATAAAAATGGTTACTTTAATGCCCTTGTGTCTTAATCTTTATACTAAAGTTATAAGTGATTTACATACCACCATTACATTATCAGAATATTCTGAATTTTACTATATACTTGCCTTTTCCAGTGAGCATTATACCTTCATATGCCTCTATGTTACTAATTAGCATCCTTCATTTCAGCTTAAAGAACACCCTTTAGCATTTTTTGTAAGGTATGTCTAGTGGTGATAAACATCCCAAGCTCTTGTTCGTCTGTGAGAGAACTGAAAGAAAGATCAAGACTGGCTATTTCTGAAGAACATCTTTGCCACACTAAGTATGAATATGTTATACTACTCTCTTTTTGCCTACAAAAGATAAATTTATGGGAGTTCCTTTGTATGTGATTAGCCTCTTTTCTTTCACTTCTTTCAGATGTCTCTTTATCTTTGATGTTAGACTATGTGTTTCTAATGTGTATAGTAGAGTCTTCTTTAGGTTGAAAGTATTTGGAAATCTTTGAGCTTCATATACATGGATATCCATATTTCCTCCCAGATTTTGGAAGTTTTCAGCTATTGTATCTTTAAATAAGCTTCCTTCTCCTTTCTCTCTTTCTTTCTGAAAGAGCTATTAAGAAATCCAATATTCAAAAGTTAACTCTGTTAATGGTGTTCCATACATTCTAGCCTTTTTTCATTTCTTATCTTTTTTTTTTTTTTTTTTTTTTTTTTTTGGTTTACTTTGATTTTATTTAGAATATTTTAATCCATGTTTATAAGTGAAATTGGCTCATAATTTTTCCCTTCTGATATCATCTTTGCATGGGTTTTTATTTCTTTTTTTTTTTTTTTTGAATTTATTTATTTTTTTTATTGTGGAGAAGGGGCAGGGAAAGAAGGCGGGGGAAGAGGTGAGTGACAAGGTCGGGCCAGTGGCATGGTACCACATTGGCTGTATCTAGGTAGAGGCAGTTTCAGGCCGGGCCTTGCTGAGTCGTTGCTACACGGAAGTAGCTCAATGGATCTGCTTCTAGTCAGGCTCGGGAAGTTGCACTAGGCCTCAGGCACATGTCAGGGCCCAACAATTTCCTCTTGTTTTTTGTATGGTGGAAAAACATAGCCCCGGTCTTAGGTTGCCTGCTCTTGCAGTTTCAGTCTTACCCGTCATGGGGATACAAACATCAATGGTTTGGTCCCTGTCTTAGGTTGACTGAATGCAGAGTGATCTTACCCGTCTTTGGGTACTATGAATGTAATCCACCATGC